>JAASFQ010000744.1:0-15178 GCA_023333845.1 Globisporangium polare | reverse complement strand
TCCGGATAGAAGCCCTGGCATGACACCAATGGCGTGCAGGCGAGGCAACTTGGAGATCACTGGTCTACTCTTCGCGAACGGTGCACACATCAACAACGTGTGCTGGGGAAGAACGCTATCACCTCTGATTGCCGCAGTGTAGCATGATCAGCTGGGGATAGCTCAGTGGCTGGTGGCGAGCGACGCGGACGAAAACGACACCGACGAGAACGACGCTACGCCGCCCATGGTGGCTGCGAGTGGTGGGTATCTACACACACTTCGTGTATCGCTTGCTGCGGGCGCAGTGCGTGAAAAGCGGGAGCTTCACGGTGTTGAAGTACCTGTTCGAGCATGACGTCGGCAAGTTCGACAAACAAGGCACGCGCGTGGATATTCTTGGAGCTGCGGTCGAGAGCGGATGTATCGCGATGGTGCGGTACATTCTCGACAACGAGGAGTTCGAGCTTGAGCACGCGACGCTGTGCCTCAACGCATCGACCAGAGCACGGAGATCCGACATTGTGGAGCTCCTGATCCTCCATGGTGCAAACTTTACGACGGATGGGTATAGCCATGGAGCTCGTTACCGACCGGAACGAAACGGCGCTGCATTTGGTTGCTGCGAGAGGGTCTAGCGCTATCACCGCGTACCTGATCAGCTGTCATGGCTTGAGCATTGAGCGCGTGACGGCAGCGGGTTTCATCGCAGCTGAGGTCGCAGAGCCCAACGAAGGCACCGGCGCGTGGCGAGAACTGATGGCATTTGGGGTGGAGACTCTGCGGCAGCGCCAGCTCCTCAGCATCGACGAAGCAGTCCGCTGGGCAGACGCTCCGAGCCTGAACCACTGGGCTCGACTGACGATGCTCCGAGATTTTGTCATCGGGGTTGCCAGTGGCTGGTTTCGACAACGTCAAGGTGGCATTGGATGCAGCAGGTCCTGCTAGTCGCGCAAATAAGTATATCTGATTAGCTCATAAGTGTAATAAAGGTGGATCCCTCTGCTCATTATTTGTGGGGAAAACAACTGGTGCTGCAGCCACGTCAGCTGGCTATGATCTCGGCACAGACCGCAGTTGGAGATCTGTGATAAAACAGCCTGATGACGCTCGTTAACGCTGTGCTTGTGCACCTCAATCTGTGACGGAAGCGATTTTCGATCCACTTCTGATTTGTGCGGGAACCGCCAAGTGGGATCCGCTGACGCACTTCAAAAAGCGATGCGTGATACTCGTTCACTTGGCTCCAGGGCTCCAGGACTCCAGAGCGCCCGTCCTGTGGGCTGGCGGCCAAGTGGCGATTGATTACCGTTGCGAGGCGTGTGTTCAGCAGAGAGGTGCACTGAGCACCAGCCGCACGAGAGTCTGGTCTGGGCTCAAGGCTCAAGATCACTCTCTCGCTTCCAGTATGCTGGAAGTGCGCTCGTTCCTTCGGTGTCTGTCGCTCAGCTGCGCTTGTCCAGTTGGCTTTCCCAATTGAAAGAGCAGAGCGCCTCCGCTCCTTCATTTGGGGACAGCCACCGTCACAACACATAAAGCACCATGAAGCAGCTCGACCACAGCGATGCGAGCACGCGCAGCGACAGCAACCTCGCGACGTTCGTGGACAGCATCAGCGCCGCGAGTCTGCTGCAGCTGCCGCCCTCCCAGCAGCGCCAACAGCAGGCGCCACCGCCGCTGCTGCGCCACACGCTGCCGTCGTCCGACATCGTGCTCTCGTTCGACGACGACGAACGGTATGGCGGCGCCGCGATGCTCGACTGCCAGTACCAGTTCCAGCATCCGTACCGTACTCAGCAGGGCCAGCTCACGCCCATCATCGGAGCCAACGGCGACAGCGGCGGCGTGTTCCACCTGCAGACCTACGGCGCGCTACGCAAGGGCGGCGCCGTGTCGCTTTTCTCGCAACAGTACTACGGCTACGCGCTCTCGGCCGCGTGCTCCGGGTACATGTACGTGGCGATCGAGTTCGTGCTCATGCGCTTCCCGACCTCAAGCCTCGGCGTACGTCCCGAGTCTGTTAGAGGGTTACGGGACTTGCTGCACCTCCAGTGGGCCATCGTGCTGCTGCTGGGATTGCTCTCGGACTCGTACGCGCCCTTTGGGTACCGTCGGAACGGGTACATCGTGGGCGGCTGGGTGGCCGTGAGTCTCTTCTGGTGCGTGCTCTTCGTGCTCTTCCAGTTCTCCGACGCGATCTTCGACTCGTCACTACCGCCACCCAACGCCGCGATCGCGTGCATGACCGGCGCCATGTTCTTCCTCGTCGTGCTCACGAACGCGACCGACATCCGCATCGTCGAGCTCGCACAGCAGGAGGAGCTCTACACACGCGGGAAGATCGTGGCGACCTACCAAGCTTTACGCATCGGCGCCCAGGTGCTCCTACACTCGCTCGTCAAGATCAGCGGCATCTCAGCGCAGTACGTCGGCTTTAACAACACCGATGTCGAGCTGAGTGTCTCGCCGCTGGGCGCCAAGCTCTTCATCTTGCACCTGGGGCTATTGGCGCTCATCCCGATCCCGTTCGTGGCTCACTGTGCATATGAGGCTAAGCTGCGCTGCGACGCGGCCTCGACGCAGTTCCTGGAGACCTGTCGGCAGTTCTGGCGCAGCGCGCAGCAGAAGGCGATCTGGCAGCTCATCGCGTTCAACTGCGTGCTCTACTTCTTCTCCTTTCTCGAGTACAAGGACGTCGGCAGTGCGCTGTCGATCTGGAACCAGCAGTCCGCAGGTGGCAAGCTCACGCAGTCGGTCGTGAGCGACGCGTGCTTCGTGTTCGCACTGCTCGCCTGGAAAAGTCTGGGCGTGAACGCCAACTGGCGCAAGAGCACGGCGTTCGTGGTCGTGTCCTGGACGCTCGTGTACTGCCTGGGCAACTCGCTCGTGGCGCTCAGTGTCGTGCGGCACGCCTCCTGGTTCGCCGTACTGCTGGGTTCGCTCAAGGCCGCGTTCCGCGTATTGCTGCTCTTCTCGGCGTTCATCCCGACGGTCGAAGTGGCGCAGATCGGCTCAGAAGGCACGATCTACGGTCTGCTGAGCTCCTTCCAGGCGGTCGTCAAGGCGCTCGGCGACCAACTCTCCTACGCCGTTGTCAAGGACGCGCCAGGGCTCCGGATCAACTTGAGGGGTATTGCGACCAGCTCATCAAGCCCCGGAGCCAACCACCGCGTGTTCTACTGGGTGCTCGCGCTCACGGGCATCAAGCTGCTGGCGCTCACGGCTCTGGTCTTCTGTCCGCAGCAGAAGCTCGACGCGCAGCAGCTGCGTATCTACGGCGGCTACAGCCGCGTGGCACTGCTCGTGTTCCTCGTGGCCTACGCGCTCAGCTACCCGTACGCGACCTACCTCCAGCTCAAGCGCCTGAGCGTGTAGTTCAAAGACGTCAAGGTGTGATCTTTGTAAGCTATGTGTCTGTATGTTCATGTAAAGTAACCCAAGTCTAAAGAGCTTCTTATCTATCCTCACCAGCTGTCGTTGTCTATCAGTCATTCGTGACCCTTAGGCGTAGGCCTGGAACTCGCCGCGCACGAACGAAATCGCCTGAACGGAGAGCAGCGGCGTCCCGCGCTCGCTCTTCTTGAGGAAGCCCAGCACGCGCACCTGGTCGCCCGCGTGCAGCATGAGCAGCACGTCCCTGAAGAGCTCGGGGGACCACTGCAGCCCCTGGAGCTGCAGGAACGCCTGCAGTGGGGTGCGTGGGTTGAATACACCGACACTGTTAGCCTCAACACCGTCATCGCTCGCCAGCATGAACTGCGGCGGCTCGAGCGAAAGGAACGCCATGCCCTTGGTGTACCGGCGCACGCTGCTGATCTGGCCGAGCACCTGGACGTACGCGCGGTCTGCCACGACGCTTGGGTCGATCTCAGCGGCTCGGGGTGCGAGCTCAATGACCTCCTGGACACTCAGCTCTTGGACTGGTCCTCGGACGGAACCGCTGATACTGCTGCTGGTCACGAGCGCATTGTGCACAGCGTCAAAGTCGAGCTGCAGCGTCTGCTTCATGGTCAAAACGGCGTCCTTCATGCTTTGCTGATCTTCGAGCTCTTGTTTGGCGAGTTTCCGGTCGGCGTCACCCCGATGGATCTTGGTGCAGCAGTAGATGAACGTGAGCTCCTGGTCGCGCTTCGAGCGGTCCTTGAGGTCCCAGGAGGCCGGCATGCGCTGCTTCACTGGCACGGCCTGGACCTCGAACTGGAGCGCCTCGTGGCTCAGGTAGTCCTTCTTGCGCCAGTTCTTGCGCGGCGTGACACAGATCAGCGACAGCGGGTTGCTGGTGGTCTCAGCGTCAGCTTCAGACGAGGTCTCACAAGTCACAGCAGCGGCGACGCTGTGCACGAGTGAGCAGAGCTTCCGGAAGAGCGCGGCGTTGCGGCTCTCACCTCGGAAGCCGTGGTACAGGAACCGGTGGTCCACGACGCAGTCGAGGCGCTCAACGTCGGAGCTCGAGTCCTGGGCTTCGAAAGTGACACGGAAGCCACTGGTGGTGTCGTCGTCTTCGTTCTCCAAGGCCTCAGCAGTCAGCTCCTTGGTGGCGATGCGGAACGAGCCCTGGAGCACTTCGATGATCTCCGAGGTTGCAGGCACTACCTTCAACATGACCAACGGGATCGTCATGGCTTCATGCTGGAATACCTCGTCGTTCTCCTGAACAGCATTCTTAGCCAGGACATCACGTGGCTCGCCGAGGATGTACACATGACGCTGTTCTCCATCACGCAGCAGACGCAATGCTACTGCCTTTGCACCTCGCGAGTCGAGGATCAGCGTGTGCATCTCGGGTGTCAGGCGCGGCGTGAGCTCCACCGGCAGCTGAAGTTGTTCCTGAGACGAGCCATTAGCCTGGTGCGATATCGAGAGCAGCTCCTTGAAGATGCTGAACACCTTGGCGTACTTGGCCTCCGCCGCGGCCTTCACACTCGGGTCCTGGGTCTCAATTGCAGCCACGCCTTCTTCGTTGTCTTCGTCCTCAACTCCAGCTTTACCGGCTCGGAAGGTCTTGCGGATGCAGACCTTCACCTCGGCATCCGAGATGATGATGACGCCCTCGTCATCAGTGCATGTATTAGGGCCATTGACCCAGAGCCGTACCTCGCGCTTGTCCGAGAGGATGCTGAAATCATCGTAGACCAGGTCTGGGTGTCGGCCGAAGAGCGACTCCTGCTTGCTGAACCAGTTGCAGCACGGCAGCGTGACGACACCGACGATCTCCTCGGCGTCCACGGCGCTCAGCGCCTGGTCGAGCGTCACGTGCGCGTGCACGAGTACGACGATCGCGCGCCGCAGCGTGATGCGCACTTTCTCGATCTTGTTGCGGATCACCACGAGGTTCGCGATGCCCTCCCATCCAATCGACCGCTGTGGCAGACATAGTGTGAGTTAGTGCTCGCAGATACTTATGCGACCAAGAGGTCCAAGAACTGGCCAAGCGCACCTCGGAGGAGCGGTATTCCATCGCCGGGTCGATGCTGTAGCTCTTCCAGTGGCGCAGGCGGTGCGCAAACATCGCGGCCGTGCGAGCTGTCAGTATAAGCGAGCACAAGACAGTGAGTACAAGCGTCACTGGAGCGCACAGTGTACTTCAGCACCATTTCCATATCCACTCACGCGTGCTGCCGTCGCCGACGACGACGATGCCGTCGGCCTTCGCGCGCGTCGCCGAGTCCGCGGCCGCCGCGACCTCCTGATCGTCCTGATCGTCCTGCAGCATGTACTTGCGCACGGCATTGAACACGCCCATGCTCTAACAAGCACACCACCCGTACATAAACATAAACACGCTGTTAGTTGTGCGTTGATAGGCATCACGCGTGTGAGCGAGCGCATTGCGTGACGGACCAACCTCGGTGATCTCCTTGGCGTCCGGGTAGAGCTTGTGGTCGAGCAGCGCCGACGCGCACTGCAGCTTGCCCACGAACTCGTTCAGGTAGCGCAGCGACACCTCCGGCTGCTGCTGTACGTCGTCTTCATGTGCAGTGGGAGGCGTGGGTGCGAGGGCAGCGGCCGCGTGCCAGCGCGAGACGTGGCGCTTTGGCTCCATCGTGCCTGTCAAGCTGTTTGGCTTGGTTTGCTTGTCAATCCATTGCGATTGGGCGGTTGTTTTTTCTGCTGGTCAAGGCAGGCTGGCGTTCGAGCGACCTTCACGCAACATCGTCTCGCGACCTTTCCGGACCACTTCACCACAAGCGACAAGGATCGGCGGCGATCTTGTCGGGTTGTCATACTGGACATGGCGAACACGCTGCTCTCACTGGTCCTGCTGCTACTATTACTCTATGCGGCGGCGCTGGCGCAGACTGCGCCGCCCAGTGGCCGCAGCGAGGAGGAGGCCGAGAGGCGGCGCTGGGCTGTGGACAAATTCTTCGACCTCCAGTCCTCCGTCGATGGCGAGCGCGTGCAGGTCGAGCTGCGCCACGCGTGCGGCGCGCCGGTGAATGCAGCAGCCGAGTCTTTCTGGTAAGCAACACGTCGCTTTGAACCCCTGGAAGTGTGTGAACGTGATGTGACGAGTGGGCTGCTAATATGAAGTGCTTTGCTGTGTCAGGGCAGCCAGGAATTCCAGATTGCGGGCGCCGAGTGCGCTCGACTCGCTCAGATCCTCAACACCCAGGCGAAAGGTGAGGCAACGCTTATGTGTTAGATACACAGCATCTAAAAGGAGTTGCTCATTCGTATGTCTACCTGCAGACGCTTGCGGGGAGACTGCGCAACCAGCCTGTGATGCTTGTGCGCCTTCCGAGTGCTCATCAGTACCACCACCAGTGCTGTCGGTTGGCTCTGAGAGGCTGGGCACCGTCGCAGTCACCGTGCGCCACATCGGTGACCTGAGTGAGAGCACGAGCAAGCAGCTAAGGGTTCGTTCGTTTGTTCTCTTTTCTTTTCTGCGGGAGGACAGCCAGTCACAACTGCAACCTCATTGCGTTTTGGTACGATTCAACTAGGTGGCAGTGCACCGCGGCGACTTGCCACGGCTCGATCTTCGAGTCTCGCGTCTGTGCCAGCAATTCTCTCTCGACTACGGCGGCTGCAGCAGACTGCGGCAAGGCCTCCGGGAAAAGGTGAGTGGACCTGACTCATCGCCTCAATCTCAGTCAGACCTTGCGTGAACGACGCCAGCCATGGCAAATTGCATTTGCTTCGAACTTTTGGGCAATTAGGTCCTCGAACTTGAGATGCAAGCAGCCAGACGGCGTCTCGTCCACGCCGCTAGTGCGGAGCTGCGTTTGGAGGCTCTGATAACGTTTGAAGACGCGATTCGAGTGCTCCAGCAGCGAAATGAGCGACTGCAGCAAATTCTCGATGAGAAAACGCTCAAGCTCAAGCAGCTGCAGTGGGAATCACTGGCGACAAAGCACGACAGCGAGCGGCGGATCCGGTACTTGGAAAAGCGGAATGCGCAACTGTGGAGAGAGAAAGTCAGTGATCATCATCATCAGCCGCAGCTTCAGGCTCAACCAAAGCGAGCCCTCAGTGCAACTGATGGGCAAATTGGCATCGATTCGAGCCAGGACAACAGCACGACCGACGCATCAACCCAGCCACATGTGTGCAGACCATCTCGGCATCGCATTCTCCGCGTGGACGCATCGAATTGCAGCTACGAGCAGTACCTCCAGTACGCCAAGAGCTCAACGCCCGTCATCTTCACAGGCTGGAGTGTCCCAAAGTGGACGCTCGAGTCGCTTCGAGCGACGTGCGGCGAGGCTGACGTCGTGCTCAAGGCTCAGCAGCACACGCGTCACAATCTAAACAGTAGGGTAGGTAGCAGTGCCTGGGCTGGGATCCAAACCGTCGCGAAAGCCAAGCTGAGCGCCTTCATCGACGATCTCACCAACAGCTCCTCGAATTTAACCAAACCCGGATGGTGAGTCGCCTCGAGTACCTCGATTGTAATCCTCAGCAGCCACTCAGTCTGTCTCTCTCTCTCTCTCATACACACTATGCGCCAAGGCCCAAGAGCTACATGGATCTGTACCTGCACGACATGAGCATCGCGCGCTTCTGCCCGCAGCTACTAGCTGACCCGCTCTTTAAAATCCCGGCGTTCTTCACTCGCGACCTGCTCCAGCAGATCGACATCAAACAGAATGCGTACTGGCCGAGTCTCTTCGTCGGCGGCGCGTCCACCTCCTCAGGTTTGCATTCGGATTGGGGCTCCAGTGCTGCGTGGATGATGGTGCTGCAGGGCCGCAAGCACTGGGTTATCGCCAAGCCGTCGTCACGCGCTGCACTCTTTGAGTGCGTGCCCACACTCGAGAACCCGACTGAGGACCGATTCGACGGCGACCTCATGAAGGATACGAGCAGTAGCAGCGAGAATGGGAATGACGGTGCAAGTTGTGGCGATCTCCCAACCTCACTACTGGAGCCAGGCGAGGTCTTTGAGGACGTGCTCGAGGCCGGCGAAGTGCTCTTCATCCCGGCCGACTGTCCGCACCAGGTGCGCAACCTCGACACCGTACGTACTGTGCGTATAAACGCAATGCATTGCCGCTTAACAGGTTGCCGTCTGATGGAGCCGTGTGTGTGCTTGTTTTGTGAGTAGACGGTTACGATTGCAGCGAACTTTGTAGACGAAGGCAACGCACGGCAGCTCCGGTCGTTCCTCGAGCGGAAGCGCATGTGAGTGCGGTGTTGTGCGCATCCTGCGTGCCTATATCACGAGCTCACGCGTTCTGCTTGTGCGTAGGGCGACCTCACACGTCGAGTACGAAGCGTACACGAAAATGGTGGCGCAGCTGGACGAAGCCCTCAAGGGAATGGACCCGTAACGATGAAAGCATGCATGCATACAGTATGCACTGTATTGGAGCTCTCTATCTGTTCTTCTTCTATTCTCACTGCCGCTTGGCCTTCTGGAAGTCCTCCATACCCTGGAGCCACGCGCCGTCGCTGAGGCCATTGGGGCAGTAGTTGCACACGACGCCCAACTTGGAGATGTCGCGGATGTTGCCGAACTCGTTGTCGAAGAAGAGCATGTCCTCGTACTCCACGCCGCTCTGCTCCTTGAGCTGCTCGAAGTGCACGCGCTTGTTGCGCGGGTAGATGGCCTCGTAGTCCACGACGCTGTGCAGCGACTTCTTCGTCCCGTCCTCGAGCGCCACGTCCATGAGCCGCATGCACGTCTTGGCCCACTGCGGCTCCGTGGTCTTGGACGCGACCGCCACCTCGGTCGAGTTGCGGAACTGCGGGTCGAGCTCCAGGAGGCTCAGCACGGCGTCCACGGCCGGGAAGAAGTGCACCTGCTCGCCGTTGCGGTCCGTCACGGCGCCCGTCGTCGCGTGCTTTTTAAATGGCGCGCCGTAGAGCTCGTACATCTCGGGTTGCCAGAGCGTGAAGTCCAGGTCGAAGACCACGAGTCTCGGGATGTGCTCCCACGTGCGCGCGAGCGCATTCGCAGCCGTAGCAGCAGAGGAGCCCGCGACGCCTCCTCGCGTCTTGGTCTTGCGCGCCATTCTCTGCTTCTTCTGGTTGTTTCTGCTTTTGTTTCTCTTCCTTCAATTCAACGTCATGGAGTACAAGACCAACCCTCTAAGGTTATAGAACAATGGCTCGAGTATCGAGGAAGAAGAATTCTTGATACTGCTCAAGTACCAAAAGTGCGTGTGACGGCCTTCAGAAGCCAGGAGGAGTGATCCTGCCATGACCTGGAGAGCGCTCCTGGCGACCTCTCTGCAGGAGGCGTTGGCATCGTATTAGGCATGCGCTCGCCAGTGTTTCATGACCACTCAGTCAGAGCCATGCTTGCGACGATAGAGCGGCTCGACGTGCTGCTCTCTTGGGCGAGAGCAGCCCACTTTCCCAGGTCGCTGGGGGGAGAAGTACACGAGGTCTCGCTTCATCGAGTACGCCGGTCGCCACTCCACGCGTGCTGCTTTGTCAGCTGCAAGCGCTACGACGTCTTCTGCTGTGAGTTCTGAGGCCCAGAACCGAAAGTTGTCGATCAGGCCGTTGAATGGGAACCAGCTGCAGCTCTGCGGCACGGGGAAGTGGCCGTCGCCCGCGGCGATGCAGCCCGTGCCGACTTGGATGTGATTTCCGTACCGCCATTCAGTGTTCAGGCGCGCCTTGGTCGTCCTCACAAGCTGTCCATCCAGGTACACTTTCTGGGTCAAGTCACCGTATGTGAGCGTGAGGTGGTACCAGCGGCTGAGCTCTAGGTTGGATGCGATCACGTGCGATCTCGGCCTCTCGTTGACCACCGAGCAGAAGAGTTCCCTGTCGGCGCTCACGACGATGCACTGCTGGTGGTAGAATGGTCGCTTAGTATCATTGTACGCCACAGACTGCGCGCCGAGAATGATGCCTCCAGCGTACATCTCGCTCTTGTTGGCGCTGCTGGTGTCACCGTCTCGCAGGCAGAACCACGCGTCGAACGCGAACGGCTCGTCACGCCGAGTCGCTTCAGAGAATACAGCCACCGGCGCACAGAGCCCTCGCGTTAAGTTTGGGTCACCGTGCACACCTTTCGGAAGCCCCTGGAACTTGAACGAGAACGCGCGCATGTACATCTGGAGCGCAGTCCGCTCCTCGCCGCGAGCTCCGGGCTCTGCGTCGCTTTCGAGCGCGAGGCGGTCGCGCCAGAAGGCGTCCTGCGAGAAGCTCTGCCAGCTCCAGCGGTTCACGCGCGCGAGCTGGAAGAGACTGGCGCCTGTAAGGCAGCGGGTGATCGCAGGCCACGCGTCCACAGGCAGCCCGCCGAGCGTCAATGGCGTCGTCATACTCCTTTTCTCTCAACATTATTGAAAGCCCACAAATGAACCATTTTGGATCAATCAATCCGAAACAGACAGGATAAATAATCAGGAACTCCCTCACGAATCACGCCATCCTTCGGATTCTATCAACTGTGCAAACTCCCTCACACTCCTCGGGTTTTCAAAGCGCCGGGAGGCCTCCGTGAATGCCCAGCTGCTGGAGATACCACGCATGGTCGGAAGACACTTCTGTAGAACGCCGTGCACTCCTACTGGCAGACTGACGACGAGTCTGTCGCCTGATTCTCAGAGCGGATTCGGGTCTTGGCCGAGTCGCGAGCAGAGCGCCGAGCTCTTCAACGAGGCTCCCGAGCGAGATAGTGGAGTTGGCGAAAGTGGGGGGTAGAAACGCTAAGGGACAGCAGCAGCCACACCAAAATGAGATTTGGGTTTACAGCACCGTGCTCCGCTGAAAGTTAGCGACACACAACAAAATACGATAACCAACTTCACATTGGTGATTCGTATGAAAACCACGGAATGAACAAAACCTACTTTGTGCGATGTCACAACCAACGGCAAACCTCCCTGCAACTATAGCTGCCCAAACAAACCATCAACAAAGGCCGCGAGCATCCTTTGCCGCGCCCAGTGGTTCAGACTCGTAGGTTCCGCAAACCGCGTCGCAACGTCGAGCTTGAAGAGCGGCCGTCTCTGCGGTCTCGCTCCATGATCTCTTAAAAGGGGCAGTACTCCCGTCGGCACTCCAGTCTGCACTCCAGCCACTTCGTTGCACACTGCGATATCCGTTGCAGTGAAACCCGCCGCCGTCACGCGTTCCATATCCGCGCAGTGCTCCGTGAGCAAGTACGAGACAATGTCGCGGAACCCTCTTGCAGCAGCGAGGTGCAGCGCCGTCTCGTTCTGGTCGGTCGCGAGCTCCACATCGGCACCGTTCTCGCACAGCAGCACGACGATGCTCAGATCGCCAATGAGCGCCGCAGCTGTCAACGGCGTGAGCTCTATACTCCACTCGCCCACGTACGTGTTGGCGAATCTTGCGTTCACATTCGCAGCGTGGTCGACGAGAAGCATGCAGGTCTCGAACGATCCCAGCAGTGCTGCATAACACAAGGCGCTGGAGCTCTCTTGCAGGTCACTCTCCAGTTGTGCGCCGCCACAGGAGAGCAGAACGCGGACCACTTCGGGATTTGAGACCGCCATATCGAGCACTGTGAGCCCGTCCTCAGCGCGGTGGCTCACGTCGGCATCCCATTCCTCGATCAAGTACTCGACAAGAGACGTGTGCCCTCCCCAGACAGCGCTTTGCAGCACCGATACTTCATTCGTGGACGGATTCACAATCGCTCCGTGCTCACAGAGGATCTGCACCGCCTCGAAGCTCCCTAAGCTCGCTGCGTGGAACAGCACGGAGCTCGCAACTCCTTCAATCTCCACAAGTGCACCTTCCTCGAGCAGTCTCGCCACAATGCCGACGTGGCCTGCTATGACCGCGATTCTCAGTGCTGTGTCGCCGAGTGAGTTGAAATAGTTGATGCTGAAACTCCCACGCGGATACTCGGTGAGCAGGAAGTCCACTGCGTCCATATTTCCACTAGCGCACGCGAGCAGAAACGGAGTGAGGTCTTCGTGATCGGTTCGGATGTTCAGGTCCACGCTGTCTCCGAACATTCTCTTCACCATCGCCAGCATCCGCGCATCACCAAATTCAGCCATCGTGTGCATCACCTTGTCTCCGCCGACCGACACGCGCTCTCCACTCTCGAGCCCGCGGCGAATCATCAGCTCTACCGTCTCCACCATATTTGCCTCAATCGCTAGGAACGAGGCGGATTCAGGATTGGTGGGAGTGAGGGTGGTGAAATCCGCACCATGGAGGATCAGGAGCTCCGCAATATCCTCGTTGCGCTCCCGGATCGCGTCACGGAGGCTCGCGGTTGCGTGATCGCGCTCAAACTCTCGGTTCTCGAGAATGTACCGCACCATCTCGACACATTGCACGTCGACAGCAGCTTCCAGGATGTTCACGCACGCGCCGTCCCTAGCGAACCTGCCGATATTGTGCTCGACCAGATACTTCAGCACGGCGAAGCTCCCGTGTACTGCGCATAGCGTTCGCGCTGTCTCGCGAGATATGCTCTCATAGAGTGGGTCTGCACCTGCAGCAAGTAGCACGCGAACAATACGCAGACGATCGTCGATAACTGCCGTCATCAGCGGCGTCATTCTATTCCCGTCAGGAATGTCCACGATCGCGCCATTGTCCACCAGCCATTGCACTATCTCGACGTGACCGTGGCGCACTGCAACGGGCAGTGGCAGTAGAGAATTGTCACTACTGACGCCGTTGATGCAAGCCCCGCCTGCATGGAGGAGCTGAGCAATCTCCAGACGCCTGAGCGCACAGGCGATGGCGAGCGGAGACATGGCAGTGTAGGGAGCGCCATCCAGACGAACCCCTTTCGCGATCAGGTAGCGCACAATCCTGACGTCATCCATCGCCACAGCACTCTTCACGGCGCTGTAGCCCTCAGCTACATGTGTGGCAGGACAGAGGATGTTGCGGAACACTTCAAGCATCTTGGTCGCCTTCCGTTCATCACTCCCACACGCGCACAACACCAGCTTGAGCTTCTCCGCGACGTATGCCACGATGCCCTCGCTTTCTGCAGCAGCAGCAGCAGCAGCAGGAGGAGGGGTGGGTCCCCCGGTCGCTACGCGCGCGTGCCTGCGCTTGGGCTTCTTCCGCGCGTGCCTGCGCTTGGGCTTCTTCCGCGCGTGCTGGGCGTCGTCCATTTTTGTTTTTTGCTTTTCGATTGACTGCAACGAGGAAAACAGGCCACATCAACCTCGACAGATTATTTCCAACCAGCGTTTGGCTCGCAAATCTGCCGCGACAGACGAGGATTTTATTTGAAGATGAAGCCACGTCAACGTCGACAGATCTGTTGGAGAGCACAGTTCCGACGAGGTGGCTTTGTCTGGTGTTGTCGGATGGATCGTTCAACTCGTGATAATGGACGCCAGAGGATCATTATGGCCTTGTGTTCCTCCTTTGAAACATTGCGCCGGGCTTTTGCACGACGCAGACGTCCGTCCATCCAGCCGAGCCTCTCCCTCTTTCTTCACTCTCGCGCCTCTGGTCAGCAAGAGGCCTGAGTGTCTTCAGGATATGCGGATCCTCGAAGCGTTGGTGGTGACCAGCTCCGACGCGAATCTGATGGGTCCACAGACGATGAGCAGCTTCACATGCATTACAATCCCGAGCAGTGTAGGCTCAGAGGTTCACAAAGATGAAACAGAAGCCGTGTGCAACGAGAGCTCTGCGCAACTCGCCCTGCCTGGCAACTCCGCCAACGAAGGCTGCGAGCATCCTCTGTCGCGCCCAGTGGTTCAGACTCGGAGGGTCTCCCCAGGTTTCCGCATCTTCGCTACTTATAAGCTCCCCCTCCGGAGTTGTCGCCCCATACTCCTTCAAGGAACACACCGGTTTCTTCTTTGCGCTCGGCGACCTCCGCTGCCGTCGTTTGGGGATCAAGGTCCACCGTGTGTGAATCAAGTAAGTGCTGCACGATGCAGCGAAACCCCTTTGCAGCAGCCAAATGCAGCACTGTCTCACGCTGGTTGGTCGCAAGCTCCACGTCGGCGACATTCTCGCACAGGCACTTGGCAATGTTTAGATCCCCAGTGAGCGCGGTGGCTGTTAGCGGCGTGAACTGGACGCCTCACTGAGCCTCTTGCATACTGGCGAACGAAGCGATCACATCTACGCCGTGGCCGACGAGAAGCTTGACGGTCTCGAGATTCCCTTGCAGTGCAGCTCGACAGAGGACGCTGGAGCTTTCCTGAAGGTCGCTCTCGAACTCGGTGCCACCATTGACAGACGGTGTCGAGAGATCTCTCAAGTGCAGCGGCACGTTTGAGTGCACTCGACCTCCCCTCGAGGAGTCTCTCCAAGTCGTCCTTGACAGTAGCTTTAGGATTGGAGATCGCCACATCCAGCACACGGAGTCCATCTCCAGTGCTGTGGCTCGTGCAGGTCTGGCGTTCCTCGGTCAAGTACTCGAGAATGGCCGCGCTCCCATTCGTTGCCACAGCGTGCATCACCGATACTCCGTTGATTGATGCATCGACGATCGCACCATGCTCGCAGAGGATCTTGACGATCTCGAAATGGCCCGCGGTCGCTGCTTGGAGCGCAAGGTGGCCATGACGATTCGTGCGAGTGTTGAGGTCCATGCTATCAAAAGCTTCTTGCCATCGCCAGGATCTGGGTGTCACCAAACTCCGCCATAACGTGCACAACCAGCCACTGGACTATCTCCAGCTGATCATGGTACACTGCGGCAATCAGAGGTGATAGCGTTCTTCCCCAGCACACGTTGTTGATGTGTGCACCGTTCGCGAAGAGTAGACCAGTGATCTCCAAGTTGCCTCGCCTGCACGCCATTGGTGTCATGCCAGGGCTTCTATCCGGA
>JAASFQ010000743.1:0-15199 GCA_023333845.1 Globisporangium polare | reverse complement strand
CTCAGGCCGCAGAGCTGAGGCTCGGGCAAGTGGTCAGCGTGGATCTGGACGATGAGGATGAGTAGACCCCACATTAGAAAGAATCGGTGTCCCCAGTGCACGAGCTTGTCTTGGAACGCGAAGAAGCGAGGACCAGCAAAGGTCGAGGTGACGAAAGTTGAGGTCCCTGGGATCATCGAGCGCCTGGGCATAAATCCTCCTCTAAATGACGGCGGCACGATAGATGTCGAGGCCTTGGACTCCAGTATCCCGCTCACGAGGTCCTTCACGGGTGACTTGTTGTTGGAAGAGAATGTCTCCACGGGTGTCGTCGAGAACGACTCCACCTGCGTCGAGAACGACTCCAACTGCGTCGAGAACGACTCCACCTGCGTCGAGTTGATGGTCTGGACGGACGGCGCCGATGCCACCACCGTGGTCTCCATGATCGTCCCCACTTTCGTCGACGCGGGCTTGATGAGCGTCTTGACGACCATGAATGTCATGAGCAGCGAAACGGAGAACACGATCCTGCCGAGAATGTCCCACACGGACGTGACGAGGATGATCTGCGCCTCGTTCACCATGTTGATGAGCCACACGTCGTCGTACCAGTACGATCGGGCAAAGTTGCTGCGCTCGGGGGCCCACATGGCGAAGTACGGGTACACGAGCGCCACTGGGATCGCGATGATCGCGGCCAGGTCTGTGAGCAGCGCTGCGAGGAACACGAGCAGTCTCTCCAGTGGGAGGTTGTTCTGAGTAAACCGCTGGATCACCGACGTGGACCAGCAGTTGAACACCAAAAGAGCGACGTAGTTGCGCGTGAGCCAGACGCGCGGCAGCCAGCAGCTCATGCGGTACGCCTGGGTCGTCTGCAGCACGATCTCCGTGGCTTCCTGGATGAGCGTGACCGTGCGGAAGTGCGGTCCACCGAGTCCAAACAGTCCCGTGTGGCCGAAGAGCCACTTGCGCCAGTAGAAGGACTTCCGACTGAGCGTGCCGCAGCACTTGGAGTACAGCATCTTGGAGTGCAGCTTCGACGTAAACTTGGGGCTCTTGATACGCGACGAGTACGCCGATTCGAACACGAGTCTCCGGTAGAAGAGCGAGTAGACGAGCATCTGGAGCACGCAGATGGCGTGCGGCGCCGCGAGCACGCCGTGGGCGTACGCGATCCACGTGTACTGCGTCAGCGTGAGCTTGAGCGCGTACCGCCGCAGGTTCGAGCCGATGCTGATGGGCATGATGTACAGGTACAGGTACGAAGCCGCAGCATAGTACGCTGCACACAGCGAGTGCAGCAGCAGAATCCCCAGCCAGAAGAGTGCGAAGACGCGCGTTGAACAGCGCACGTGGAACTGCTCTGCTGCTGATTTCGCTCGCGCGAACGACGTGCGGCGCGAGATGGAGCTCTTGACGTGGTCCATGAAGCTCTGGCGCGTGTTCTTGCGTGTCGTCGAGATCTTCGACATCAGGTCGAGCTCGACCACCTTGGAGCCGCGCATGAGCGACTCGTGACTCGTTGGCTGACTAGCAAAGAAAGCGCTCGTTCCACTGGAGCGGGACGACTTGATGCGCTGTGGTTGGTGTTCCGCTCGGCCTGTTCACACGTTTGCGAATGACTGCAAAGCGACGAAAGCAACTACTGACTAGCGCTGTATTTCTGGGCACCTGGCGCGACGGGAATAGTGGCGAATGGCAGCCGCGCTGCTAAAGTCAGAAGACAACGCGTTCTCATCTGAATCTGGGATTCAGCCAGCACGTCGTCTTGTCCTTCCCTGTTTCTGATCGTGCCTGGGAATAGAAATCGGACTGAAGCTCTGTGTCCACAACTCCGAGGCTCTCGGCGTTGTTCACTACTGTCTCCTCGTCCCGACTGAGAACGAACATCATGCGATGTGGCTCTTCGCCTGTGGCGGCTTCGTGTCCAGTGGTCCTCCGTCTTGGCTCTGAGTGATGACCGCTTGTCGACTCCGGTTGCCTCGTTGCTCGCGATTGCGGATCTTCATCTCTCGGATTTCCATGGCTGTCAGCTGACGCAGCTCCTGCGCCAGACTCTCCTGCTTGCGCTTCTGCACTTGATGCTGCATGTGCTGGAAGTAGCGGCTAGTCGACTGGGAGCGCAGCGAGGGTTCCTTTGCTGAGCCTCCGGAATGCCGCTGCTTCTCGTTCAGCACGGCGACCTGGCGCTGCAGCTGCGCGATCTCGTGTCTGTCGAACTCCTCCTTCTGCTTGAAGCGCCCCACTTCGCTCACCAGCTGCTGAAGCTGCAGGCGCTGCTTGAGGATCTTCTTCTCGAGCTTCTTCTCGCGATGGTGCAGTGCACTGTTCTCGTCGTCGAGACCCTGGAGCTGGGCTTCGACTTTTGCAAACTGGTCCAGTTGGAACGTCAGCTTCGCGTTCACTTTTTCACGAGCTGCGAGCTCAAACTGCTGCTCCTCTCGTTCACGAGCGAATGCATCGAGTTGGGAGACCAGTCTCGCGCACTGGACTTCGAGGCACTTGTTCTCGGCAATGAGCGCCTGCTGGTCGCCGAGTCGGGTGTCAAAGTCCTCGCGGCTGTGCGATTGCTGCTGTAGCTGATCCTGGAGCTCCTTGTTCTCTCTGCTTAGACGCTCGAGATCATTTAATGCGTTGTCACTCACTCGAACTTGCTGGCTCAGCTTCTCCTGAATGCGAATGCGATCCATCGTTGACCCGATGAGCGGCGACACTCGTCTGAGCAGCTCTTGCTTGTGAGCATCCAGAAGACTTGCGTTGGCTCCCATTCGAGCTGTGCACATTGCGAGCAGCTCAGTTCCGTTGGAATGCGGGGAGAAGACTCGCAGTCGCAGGATGTTGTCCATTTCAAGCGTAGATGTCGCCAAGGCGACAGTGTCGTCGTCCGATTCAAGCTGGTGGCTAGGCTCCACTCTAGCACGTGAACCAGAATGGCTCACTTGAAACACGATACGCTCGCACTGAAGAAGCTTCTTCAGGTACTCAGTCGTGACAGAACTCAACGCGCGCTCGCTTTCGACTCCGCTCAATGCCGACTGGAAGACGAGGAAGCCCGACATGCCGGCGACGGTTCTCTCCAGCTGGTTCGCTTTCGCGATCACACCGGATTCTTGACTCTTGGTCTCTTGAAGCTGGCTCGCCACTTCTTGTAGCTCAGTCAGTCTGGTCAGTTGAGAGAGCTGCCGGTGGACACATCTGGCGATCTGCGGCAGATGAACTCGCTCGTCATCAGCGATAAACAGCGCATCCAAAGAAGAACCCGTGGTGACCAGGCAGGATAGCGTGGACCTCCGGTTGATCGGCGGTAGAAGAATCAACCAGAACTGCTCACTGCTCTCGTACTGCGATGTAGGTACAATACCTCGCAACACTTGAAATTCAGGCGCGTTTGCTGCTTTTCGCTCTGACCTCATCAGCTCACTGACCCAGGGTGGAACCTCTGGGTCAGCATTGTTCGACTTCGAAGCCGAATGATTGGCATCTTGTTCCAAGTCTTCGCAGCAAAGCAGCTGGCACTCGTGGATACTCTGCCTGGGTTTCTTCGCGTCGAACGGCCAGAGCCTCTTGATCTCGGACTGAACAACCTTCATAAGCGACCGGACATCGCTCGCCCCTTGCAGTTTCAGCAGTAGACTTAAGACACCAGGCAGCAGTTTGTCTCGCGTCTTCCTCAGCGCCATGGCTTCGCCGTCGCTGTCATCTGCCTCTTCTCCTTCAGCTGACTCAACAGTGCTCGTGTTGTCGGCTTCCATACTCGCTCGAGTCCTTCCATCGTCATGATCATGTGAAAATGCGTCACCAGCCATGTGTTTTTGGCGATCTGAGAATTGGGCTGGACTGGCCAGATCCAATGATCGGGAAGACGTCTTGTGGCTCAAAGCATAAGCCATCTTTATGGACTGGCGATGTGGGTCACTACTCCTTGAGGCTCGAGTCTGTCGAGACTCGTGCTTCTTGAGAATCTTTCGGTAGACGCTGCGTCCGACGCACACCAGAGCTGGGGAGAACCACGTGAGGAACTCTTGGGCCACGGCTTTCTCTCCATCGTCAAGCGGCTGCTCGCATTGGAACTCCAGCACACCGACCACTCTCTCGTGGCCTTGGTCTTCGTCGCCAGTGATACCCATAATAGGAAAGGCAGTCTGCATGACTGCAGTGGCATCAGAGCTGCCGACTTTGTGGTCCCCCAAGCTGCCTTCGACAACGGCTTCATTGACAAGCGCTTTCCAGATCACCTGATAACTCGGATCCTTGGCGCATTGCTGGGACGAGATCAACTGCAAACGCTTCGCGCCAGAGCTTTTACCAAAGGTGAAGAAGACATTTCCTTCTTGCACTGTACCATAGAGCTGCACACTGCTTCGCGTAATAGTCGCGCGCTTCCGAAACGCGCCTTCGAGTCGACTGCAGAGAATCTCCAGTAGCGCTTGCCACATGCTCAGCATTTGTTTCGAGGACAGAGCCTTCAGACCACCAGTATATAGCGAAGGCAGACCCAGCGCCAGCTGGTGCACCAGTCCACATTGAAGCTGCGCTTGCAGGTCACGGCGATTCTGCCAATGGTCGCACTTCAGATTCAGCAGATCGATCTGGTCCTCAGCATTGCGCTCCTTTTCCGTGCAAAGCCCCAGCTGCTGCTTCCAGAGATCTCTCTGTGCGAGTGAATGGCAGCGCATCGTCGCCAAGTGGATCAGCAGCTTCACTTGCTCGAGCTGGTATACCATCGAGTTGCTCTCCTCCACAGCATCAAACAACTTTGGCGGCTTCAGGCTCGATGCATTTGTAAGTACGACCACCACAAGATCCTTTGTTTGGCATGGCTCAGCGACTGCGTCTGGCGTGCTGAGCTTCACTCCCCCTTGATCGACTTCCGCCACAGTCATCGGATACATCACTGCACCCTTGCTCGACTGAGTGCACGATTCTGGCTTCTCAGTACACCTCGAGCCTTCGCCTTGCTTGTTGATGTGCACTTGAATCATCTCGGATTGCTTGACACACCTCTGAATCGCATCTTGAAGTCCTTGAGATCGAAGGACGCGCTTGTCTTCCTCTCTGACGATGGACGAGAAGACCGTCGGCGGATCATCACTCTCTGTGCTCTTGCGAACCGCGGTGAGCTGAACCCCAGTCACATCTTTCAGACTCGTGATGGCCTGGCCCAGTCCGAGGATGACATCGCGAGGGGTCTTCAAGACCTTCAGCTCGTAGAGAAAGACACGCACAGCGCTGTTTGTCGGAAGCACCACCTGCTCGTAGTGACTTCGCATATCCAGCAAATGGGCTTCGTTGGTGTGCAGCAGACTCTTCATCTCCAGTGAGTTGAGCTCCAGTTGGCACTTGTCCGCTAGCAGCTGATCACGCTCTTCGAGCAGCGTCTGCGTTTGAGTGTCTCGCTGGAGCTTGATTTGTAGGTTCGCCACTGCCGCTGCTACTACCTGGAGCACGGCTTTGACGGGGCCAGCGAGATTGATCTGCAGTTGAGCAAGGCATCCTGGGCTCCCATCGAGTACTAGCGCACCAATGACGGTACCTCTAGCGTCGAGCAGCTGATAGATTAGGCTCCCACCTCCATCGCTCCTGTTGACCATCCTGCCTTGGGCTGACGCAGTCTCACCACCACTCTTTATGATCTGAAGCAGCAGCTCTTGCGTTGCTTGGGAGTCGTGCTCGCCTCCAATTACCTCCCACTGGGCTGGAGACTCTGAACTGGAAACGCGAGCACACACATGGACGCTAACAGTTGTTCCAGTCAGTGTCTGGAAAACCTTGTCGAGCAGCACACTCAGGCTCGACGCCAAATTCACCAAATCGATCGTGGCCAGACACATGGAGCCAACGCCTGTCAGGGTGCTCTCAAATATCTCTCCCTTGTTTCCTGACTCGACCAAAAGCTGCTCTGCTTTCAAGAGATCCGCGCCAACGACGTTGCTCTGGGCTTGAAGAGCTGCGGTGCGCAACAGCCTCTGGACGCCATCCAGAGCAGCTTCGCCATAGAAGCTGAGCATGGGCGACGAGCTGATGTCGCCAATCTCGGCCGAGCGTTCCACAACGCCCACCAGGACAACGCGTAGCTCCCCAACCCCCGAAATCGTTCGGTGGAAGGTCTTGACCACGAGCTGGTGCGTCGATGCAGTACTCTTTTCAAGGAGTACGTCAGGTTCCCACCGATTCTCGCGTTGTCTCTCGACATGGCAACTTGGTAGCAAGAGCGACAGCGCAGGGTGCTTCATCGAACCGCGTGATCTTGCTTCTTCGCTTGCTGACAGCCGCACGCCAAGTACAAAGCCGTCTCCGTCCCCGTTCTCCTCAATGGCAGCGTCCACCTCGTGAATATTCGCTACAATTGCCGCCTTGACGCACACACTGCAGTCCTTCTCGCACGAGTGAACAAGGCGAGGCACGCTGGATTCGTGTTTTCCTTCCTCACCTTCAAAGAGCAAGAACGAGCGAAGGTGCAGCATCCTTGAACCACGAGAGACTGCTTCACTGCTGCTCTTCTCTTTCCAGCTGCTCTGGGCCGAAGTCTCCACGACAGCAAGCAGTTTTCTGATTGAATCTTCAGGGTCACCCACTGGAGATTCGGTGCTGGACTTGTCAGAGACGAACTTGTTCACCTTTGTCTGAAGCTTCAGCATCTGCTTGAAGCAAGCACTCAAGTCGTGCTTCCATGCTGAAGAGCGGGCCACCGACTTGAGCTCAAGCTGCTGAATGCTGTCTCCCAACTTGTGGATCAAATTCGCCTGCCTAACGAGTCGAAGACTCTGCGTCAGCACGATCACCAGCTGTTGGATCGCTGCTCCATCTTCATGCGACCTCTTCTCAGTAATCGTCGGCTGATCAGCTCGTTCGGCTTCCAGAACGCCGAGGACAATACGAGAAGCCGTGTTTGAGCCGCTGACGTCCTGTTCGCAAGCCAACTCAATGAATGAGGAGGATCTTGATTCCGAGGTTGCCTTGTCCTTTCGAAGCGGGAAAGGCTTCGTTTCCTTCTTGCCGTCCAGAAGTGTCCAGAGAGTCGTGCTCGTCTCATCCACGAGCCAGAGCTTGAGCCCCACGCCTTCAATCGAGTGAATGGTGGCAAAGAGATGACTCCAGCGCGAATCTCCGTCGCGCATCTCAGCGTCAGGTTCCTTTCCGCTTTCCACAATCGACCTACAAGCCTGGGTCACACTGTGTATCGCAAACCACTGCAGGTTCTCTTCTCCCATCCGATTGATGACCTCCGTGACTTCGCTCACTTGATGTTTGAGAGCTAAGCATTCAGTCTCTGATTCTTTCACGCGACTTTGGATCGTCTCGAACACCAAGCAGAGATGCAGGAGATTCCGAAGGTACACGCTGATCCACTCCAGTAGCGTAGGCAGATCTTGCTGCTGGGGCTTGGAGTCGTTGGGATTCCACCCAATGCAGAGCAGTCCCAGGAAGACCTCCTCTTCCCCAGACACAACCATTTCCTTCTTGAAAGTTGAGTCTCCACCGAGCAGTAGCTCTGAGCCTGTTGTCGTCCCATCAAGCTCGCACTGCCTCTTGCCGACTGTGAGCTCCACTCTCGTCAATTCAACGTGGTCGCGCAGGATCTTGATCAACGACTCAGCCAGTCGAGACTTGAGTCGACGTTTCCACTCCTCGAGACTTCCATGCGAACCCAAGACGCTCAATAGCTCACACGAGAGCTCGTGTGACAGGTTGTATACCTCGCTCCACAGTCCAGACGCTTGCTTTTGAGTGTGCAGGTCACTAATAGTTCTCTCGAGTTGCAGCTGCTTTGCGTTCCGGTTGTCATGATCGAGCTTCATTCTGAACACTCTGCTGAAGCACTCGGCCAAGCCAAACACGTACTCGTCCGTTGTCGGCTCCGAGTCTTTCTCGCTTCCGACGACGATCAATCCAAACACCTTTCGCTCCTTGGACTCATCTTCTCCGCACACCGGAACTATCGTGACCGATTCCAGTTGAGAAGCTGAGAGCGCGCTTGTCAGTTTCGAGGGGAGCATCGTGAACGGCGCCTTGTGGGTGGAGATGCAATGCTTGCTGAACCACGAATCGGCTGTCGCTTGAGCTTCCTTGTAACTCACACTGATGGTAATCCCAGGACGACCACTCCCGACGAGAGAGAAGCTTTGCTGATTGGCATCGAACACGAGAATCCTGGTTCCAGATCTCACGTCTTCATTCTGAGACCGCTCGACGGATTTGAGCGCAGCACCGCTCGACTTGCTGATCGATTGAATCACGTGTTCGCACAGTTGCTCGATGCTCCGTGACGGAAGCAGCTCGTCGAAGCGAATCGAAGTCACCTGGAGCAACGACTGCTTTAGTCGAAGTTCCTTCGCGAGATCGCCATTGTTAGCCTTGCATCGAGCGATGGTGTCGAGATATCCCTCTATCCGCTCTTTGTAGTCTCTGATGACAGCTTCAAACTCGTGATTTTGCTTGAACTGCATCACTTGATGGCTCAGCAGACAGGATGCCATTGCGCCAAGCTGCCTCTCTTCGCTCGTGAACGACTCGTCGTCTTTCTTGGAAAATGCGAGGACGCCAACCACTTCGTCGTCCTCACTTAGTCCTTCCGATCTTTGCGTCAGCGGAAAAGCCATGCAGCTGGAAAGAATTGCTTGGTTCAGCACGTTCAACGTGTTGGACGAATGCGGCGGGTGACTGGCCTCACTGAGAATGGTGCGCACTGCTGCACTCTCTGTGCCTGTTTGATTCTGAACTGAGCACAACAGGTTGACAAAATAGCCATCCAAGGGCAACAGCCCCGTGCGTAAAAGCAGAGTCACCTCGTGTTTCCACGCTTCAAAGTCGTTCTGTGGCAGTGACGACCACTTTGTGACGAAGCCGGCCCATTTCTCCAAGACTCGATTCTGCAGATCTTTCAGCTCATGCACTTCTTGACGACTACGATCCCCTTTCCTGTTGAACTGCTGGTGCAGCGCGATGAACTGCGACAGCACCTCGGTCGTGGCGTTCAACAACAACGGGTCGCCAAGAAATCGCTCGCGCTGCGACTCGGACTCGAACGCAAAGTCCAGAACTCCAAGTGGCTCTCCACTCGAAGCATTCAGCGGCACTGCGTAGAAGCAGCCATGTTGGTCTTGCCGGCTTGGGGAGAATGCGTGGTGGCTGCTGGTGTAGCTCAGTGGCTCTTGAGTGAAGAGCACGAAGCTTGGGATCCCACATCCGCACATCTCGTCCGGATTTCGCTCGTCAACCAGTTCGAGTCTCTTGCATGAACTTGTTTCCACATCCTCCGCCACTGACCAGACTGACGTGATCGATTTGCGCCTTCTGATGGGTGTTTCCTTGGCTGACGCGACGAACAAAGTCGCTCTTGCGAACTTGGACTGCACGTCTTCGCTTGACGAAGCGATCGAGTTCGCACAGAGCACAAGCTCCTCCAGCGACGAACAGCTCAAGAACTGCTGGGTGATGTCTTTCAGAATCATACCGTCCGTGATCTGAACATTGAGCGCCGCTTCGTGCTCACTCATCGCTTCCAGTCGTTGCTGTAGGTCGTTCACTTGATCTCTCTGCTTCATCTTGAACAGGAGGTGCTCAGCGAATTGAACCAGCAAAGGCGCGACGTGAAGCTTTATCATCTTTGAGAACGTGGGCGTTATCGAGCTCGAGCCGCTTGCCGTGGGTAAGATCAGGACCATCGCAGCAGCCGCTCGCGAAGATGATTGAGGAGCACCGTTGGGTTTATCTTTGCATAGCTGTGGTTCTTCGTCGCGTATGGGAAGCACGAGCATCGTCTCTCCCGACTCGAACGCTTCACTGGAGTCCATGACTTGCTGGAGAAAGGAGAAGTGGCCATCAGCATCACGGAGCAAACTCGAGGCCGACTCGATGTGCTCATTGTCAGCAGCGTACGCTCGCTTGAAGATGTCCTTCGTTTCGCCACGGAACACGAAACGAATCTGAGCGCTGACAGCACGGTCTTCTGCACCGCCACGGGAGTTGTAATCTGCGATGAGTCGATCCATAAAGGTGCTGAAGTAGGCGCGAACAGGCTTCCACTTGTCACGCGCTGAGCCACACCGGTTGTCTTCAACTGCATCACCGTTTACGTTTCCCCACAAGTGACTAAATCCGACGAGTGAGCGCTCAAACCCGTGAGCTTGCTGGTGTAAATCGCGGTTTTCGCTGCACAGACGGGTGAGCGGCGTTTGAAATGCTCGCAAGAGAGCTTCATCCTGCTCTGGAAGAACCGCCGCACCGCCTAACAGGTCGATTCTTCCACAGTTTTCCAATAGCGGCACCGACAGCGCCGGGCTTCGGTCGCTCGTTGAATCAGTTGACCTGGACTGTCCGCCGTGGCTCCGGCTGTCAACGACCTGGATCTCCAGCTTGTCCACAACCGACCGACAGATCGTCAGTCTGCTCTCGAGAGCAGTCGCAAGGAGAACGCCGAGTGCGTCCAGAAACTCGACGTTGTACTGCGAATCGCTGGGCAGAATGGCTTCGACAATGCCGATCGGATACCCACTTGCGCTCTTCATCCCCATCACCAGCAACTGGGCACCTTCGCCGTCTCTCTTTCTCGCTGCCAGGTCGGTCTCCTGGTGGAATCCTATTCGATACAGCGCGTGGACTGGGAACAGCAGCAGGAGGTGCCCACTCGCACTGGGAAGAACGCAGTCTGCATGCGAGTTGAGCCAGGCAAAGCCGTAGGTCACGTCGTCCGACGTCCTGGCTTCGGAAGCAGCTGACGATCCATTCGAGGAAGACGAGCGAGAGAGATTGGGCGACAGCGGATCGCCACCCTCCATCATGAGCATCGCATGGGCCGCACTGCTGGCGATCCCGATCGAGTCGCTCTCTGCTGTGACTTCAAACGTTTGGCTGTCCTGCAGCACCAGATAACACTTGTTGTCGCTGCTGCTTCTCTCGACCTGGATGAGCTTCGCGTTGGACGCCGGCAGGTACTGGCACAGCAGCGCCTTCACGGCTATGAAGAAGCGACTGCGAGACGCACAGTGTCGGAAGAGCGTGATGCTCGACGTGCACATGGTCTGCAGAAACGCGTCGCGCGCCGCCAGCTCCTCGAGATGCACTTCCTGGTTGTAGAGCTTCTGCAGCTGCTTCATGTGGATCTTCAGGTGCTTCAGTCGGTCAAAGGACTCGACGGGCGCTGTCCCGGGCGCTGGTGCTGTCACTGAGCGACTTATGGACGGACTGCTACGGATCATCGACGGCGCGCGAAGAGGAGTCGAGACGCGTCTGGGTGTTGACGTTGTCGCTTGCGCTGTGAGGAGCGCCGCTGACCTGTGTGAGAGCCGCCGTGGGATCGGCGAGACCTTGGCTTCGTCATCGAAGGAGAGCTCGCTCTCGACCTCATCGAGGGAGTTGATGTCGCTCATGCTGCTCACGCTCATGTTGTTCTGATACTGACGGGAGAAGTGCGCACGATCGCGATCTTGGGCCGCGAAGAGTCACGCGTGACGTGTGAGCGGCGACGTGGACCACACAATTACATGTCCGTCTCGGAAAATACGCCAGCTCTGGGATATGGGGGGGAGACAGCAATCAGACAGCACACAGGCGACAGCTACGGGGAGCGATTGACTGACGGCTCGAAGCAGCAGGTTTTAATGGGGGGTGGATGGATGCATTGAGGTTCGTTCGAGTGGCGTGTTTCGCTCGCGGTTCAGCTAGCTGCACAGGTGCACTCGGATTAGCAAAAACAAAATAGAAGAGATGGGAGGGGGGGATGGGAATGCTATCTACACGACCGTCGAAGACACACAGAGAGGGCGGTGGTAGTGGTGGGTGAAGTGGCTCGCATCATATACAGAGAGCCACTCACTTCTTCGCGCCAACCACGGGCTTGACCTTGTTCAGGCTGCTCAACAACACATCAGAATAGAAACACCACAGCGTTAGATCTCAAAGATATTGCAATCGGATAGCAGCAACATGTAGAGAGCGTACTTGATGGTGATGCGCAGATTCGTGTCCTTCGGCAGGTCGAACTTGGACGGATGTTCGCGGAAATGGCGCTGGATGTTCGACACGTCGAGCCCCGAGGCGTTGTTGTTCTGCTTCTTCTGCTGGCGCTTCTTGCCGGCAGCCGTCACGGGCGCGGCCTTGCGGGCCACGCGCAGCGCCGACGTCCGCTGGCTGCGCACTTTCACTGGCACCTCGCGCGCCGTCTGCTTCGTGATCACGAGGCCCGGGCGGCGCTTGTTGATCACCTCCTGGCGCTTCGTGGACGACGCCTTGGTCGTGGCGCGCGCTCTCTGTACGTAACGATAGAGCGGATGGGGGAATACGATCAGCACCTGCAACTCCCACGCTTTCACACGTATCATAGCAGCAGCAGCGGAGGACGTACAGCTGCTTTCGACACTGGCACCGTCACAGTCTTCTTTACGTTCGTCTGTTGGCGCGAGGGCTTCTTCGCCTTCTTCTTGGACGCGTTCACACTCACAGCAGCAGCATTCGCGGCAGGCTTCTTGGCTCCTTTCTTCTTCGTCGCAGCAGCAGCACCCGCAGTCGCAGCCGCTGGCTTTGGCTTGGTCGCCTTGTGCACCGCCTTGCTCTTCTTGATCAAGTCGTCTGCTCCATACATACACAGAGATCGTTAGGTTTGCAACCAGAGACCGCATGCTGTCCACGCTTGTGCCGGTCTCTCTCGCTCCCTCGCTCTTCTCCATTCCCATACAAAGAGAAAAAGACGCAACAGTGACATGGCAAAAGGAACGCGCGCGTGTAATACGCACCGAGCGGCATCGAGAGCTTGTCTTCGGCGGAGATGCCGAGCGAGAAGCCCGCGGTCGTCGTGGAGGTCGTCGTCGCCATCGTTGCGTTGGCTTTTTGCTTTTTGATTTGCGGAAGGTTTTGAATTTGAGGGGAAACGCAAAGAGGAGCTGAGTGATTAGTGCCCCCATGGAGGAGGAGCCATTATAGCACAGGTGAAGGTGAGCTATTGAAGCCTCTCATACAGCATCATAGCATGCATTGAGAGAATACTGCAACAATAGAGGTTATGACGATGGCTACATTTGCTTCGACTTGTCCACCATGCGGCTGCTTCGTGCGAGGTGATGCAACGAAACACCTCCGGAGGCCGCAGCGTTCGCCGTCCCTGCTCTTCTGGGGGTTACGCGAGGCGGAGGTGCTTTCTGAAAAGCGGCGCGGCGTTGCGGTTCCAGTTCTCCGGCCAGTGCTGCAAAGTACAGAACATCATGCATGACGTTAGAGTGCGTGCCTACTATCACACACACACACACACACACACACACACAGCTTCGAGCTCCAGAGCATAGCACGAGCGGCGTACCTCGACGCTGGTGAGCGCGGCGCGCAGGCGGTTGAGCTTGGACGAGTTCGCCGGGTAGCCCTCGAGCAGCTCGAAGAGTTGCGACGCCAGCGTCTCGGACGTGTTGAAGATCAGCCCATTCCTACATTTTCCATAGCTCCTAGTGTTAGAATACCTGCCGTCAATCATAGCTCACGAAACGATAGCCTTGATAGACACGTACTTGTCGTGCTTGACGAGCTCATCGAGGCACTTGAAGCCGACTGCGCACACGGGGACGCCGCAGCCAAACATGTCGAGCACCTTCATGGGCAGATCCAGGCCAGAGGACGAGGTGTGTAGGCACACGCCCAGGTCCGCGCTTCCGAGCACGAGCGGGTAGTCGCTCGCTTCCAGCCACCTGTTTGTATCAATTCACGCCGCACAGTAGCCAGTCATCAGTTCACGTTCTGAGTTTGTAGCATGGTAACTTCACAAAGCCACACAGATACGTACATGGTGGCGATGCGGATGCGCTTGAACGCCAGCTGCTTGATGCGCTCCAGGTACATCTCCTTCTGCGGCCCCTTGCCCGTCACGACAACCAGCACATTCGGGAACTCGGCCATCGACAGATGCGACGTGCGCTTGTCCAGCAGCTCGAGCGCGTGCAGGAGGATGCCAAAGTCCTCGTCGGCCGTCCAGCTCGTCGAGCTGATGATCATCGCGGGGCGGTTCTCGCGGCGCAGGATCTCTTTCTTCTTGGACAGGCCGTTCACCTTGCGCGTGAGCAGCGTCTCTTCCAGGTTGCCGGCTCGCGAGCCCCACGACACGAGCTACACACACAGATATCAAGCGAGTTAACCAGTCGATAATCTAATGGTATGTGAACTATTGGTGCATGTGTGTGGATGTCACGTACGTCGTTGCAGTGGCTGATCTGGCCGCCCACGCGCGAGAAGAGCTCGTGCTGCACGTCCAGCGGCGTCGGCTTGAAGAAGAGCGGCGGCTTGTCGTGCAGCACGGTCGCCTCGATCTGCCAGTTGTCTCGGAGCCAGTGCTGCATCACCTGCGTCACACACAGGTTCGCGTCGGCCTTTCGTCCGAAGACGCGCTCGATCCACGTGGCGAACTGCAGCAGAACACACGGCACCACAGTGGTGAACAATTGGGAATACCTCGGCCGCTTGCAACATGAGAGAGTAAATAGCTGACCTTGACCAGCGGGTGACTCGGCCCCAGCGAGAGCGCGAGGATGCTGTAGCCCAGGTTGTGCCAGTCGACGACGAACTTGGCGCCCTTCAGGCGGCAGCAGAGCCACACGACCACGAACGTCGGGATGCTGTCGCACATAATAATACAGTCGTCATTACTGGTGAGCTTTACATACAGTGAAATAGAGATCACAGGAGACTGAAGAGCTCATACGTCGGAGGGTTCTGCAGCAGCACGAGGTCCACGCTGCCAACGGTGAACAGGAGCACCCAGAAGAGTTGCAGGAGCTACACAGAGAAACGCAATTATTAGCTATGCTGCCAAGCCTACACACAGTGAGCACTCGAGCGACCAACAAACACGCACCTGCACGATCACTTTGGCGGGCGCGAGCAGCACAAAGAGCTTGCGCGAGATGCGCTGCATGCGCGGTGCGAACGTCAGAAACTGCACGTTGCGCTGCGCGTAGAGCGCCGGGATGCAGCGCTCGCCCTCGTAGCCCACGAGGCTCACTGTCAGGTTTGCGTCCATCTGCGCGAGCGAGAGCGCGTGGTACTGCATGCGGGGCGAGCGCCCCACGTCCCCCAGCACCATCACGACCGCGTGGCGCTTCTGCTGCGGCTGACGGATGCGGCGCCCGTCGCGCTTGCTGCTGCTGCTGCTGGCGGTGGCGCCATTCGCGTGCCTGCGGCGCTGACGCGTATCCGCCGCCATTATGGAAAGTGACGTGACTTTTGTCGATCGAACAAAATG
>JAASFQ010000742.1:0-15203 GCA_023333845.1 Globisporangium polare | reverse complement strand
ACAAAGCTAAAGATTTCGCGAAGGTGACGGCATTCGCGCCGTTCAAGCTCAGCGTCGGCAATCAAGTATGTGGCTGCAACCACTCAACTACCTAGCAGTCATGCATAAGTGCAGTGTTCTACTTGGCACAAGTCACTCGCTAACTCTGTTCGGTTTGGCATGAGAGTAGAAGCCACGCGCGAACTCCGCGTCGCCCACGAAGACCCGACAGCGCACCAGCTCCGAACCTCCGAGCACTGCACACAGTAACAACACCAGCGGCCAGTCGTCTCCGCCTAATGATCAGCCACGTCAGCAGCAGCAGGGAACAGCAACAGGTAGAGAGAATGGCGAGCGCAGCAAGAGTTTCAAGAAGTCGTCGCGTGCGCAATCGACGACAGCAGCAGCGGCAAACTATCACCAGCAGCAGCAGCAGCAGCAACATCTCGTCAGCGGGAGCGGGAGTGTGAATCAGCAGCAGGAGAGCAGAGAGGAGACCTGGGACAAGTGAGTTCCCGCGCTTAGTGCTTAGACCACTCAGTCCGCGTACTCACACTGCTTTATTATGTGTAGGGAGCGCTCGAGTCTGCTTTCGCTCCTTGATACCCAGCGGCGGGAGCTCGAGCAGCGCGAGAAAGCACAGCAGGAAGCGCTACAGATCGCCGAGAGCTTTGCGAATGCGATCCAGAGCTTCGAAGAGCGGCTTGTCGCCGTTGAGAGCTCCACGGCGCAGGAGCTCGCGAGTATCCGCGAACTGCTCCAGCGGCAGGCGATTGCGACAGATTTGATTCTCCAGTCGCTCGGGATCGCGCAGCTTCCACCTGCAACTTCATCAACGACGCCACTCGACTCACCTCCTTTGCGGTCACCAACGTCCGCCGCCTCAACTCTTCGTCGTGAAACAAAGTGAGAAATAAAATACTGACAGCCTGCGAGTCTTGTCCAACAGAGAAACCCAAGGAAGTAGCGCTGTGTTCTTCGTGGCTTGTTGCGCTATTTGTTTTACCGCAGCTGTTCAGACAAGTGAATAGACTTGAAGGCTCATTGTAGCGTACACTCCTGGGACACCTGCTGCTTGAGGTCGGCTTCAGCTTCATCGTCAGAAACTAGTCTCTGGATCGCGAAGAGCGCGTTCTGCTGGACCTTTGGGTCGTCTGGGAACCCCACGCGCGCTTTCTCACAGGCGGGCAGTGCACCGGCGTCAAGGCACGCACTCGTCATTTCCTCTGTCCCCGACATGTTTTCTTGAATTAGCCAAGGATGAGCCTTTTCAACAATGTTGTCGTTGAACCTGCTTACCGTTCTTTGCGCTCACGATCCCGAATAACCAGCAGCCAGCAGCCTGGACAAGACTGTTTCTCGGGAACCGCTTCATCGCCGCGATCACGGTCTCGAGTCCGCCCTTCGACACGATCTCAAACATGCTCTCGTCTATAGCAACAGACAACCAGGTTGCTAAGCCTCAAAGACACACGAGAGAAGTATTAAGCAGGCAAAGCGCACCATGCCGCAGGCTCAGGTTCGCCAGCGCCAAGCAGCTCAGGCCCTGGATCTGCTCGTTCAGTGGGAACCGCTTCATCGCGGAGAGCACGAGCCGTCGGCTCTCAGGGTTCACGCGCAGAACCGACTCATCTATAACACATTAGACAGAGTACACACGATCAGTCCAGCTAGTCAGCGCTATTGAGTCGTGAGCTTCTTGCCTGCGATCTGCGGGTGAGCTAGGATCGATAACCCTCCGACGTTGGCCTCCTGGTCGTCAGGCAGTCGCGCCATCGCATCCATGACCGACACGATCCCCCCGCTGGAGGTGATCACAGCGACATGGCGCGCGTCTTTGCCCACGTACTCGGAGAGACACAGCAGTCCATCGCGCTGAAGAGGGAGGTTCTCCAGATGCTTCTTCATATTGCCGATCACGAGTTCGATGGCAGCGCGCAGGCTCTTCAGCGCCTCGGATTCTTCTTCCTGATATTGCTGGTCGGTGACGCGCTCGCTCTCGCTAAATGTTGAACCCTCCTCGCTAGAGCTACTTGAAGAATCACTGTCGTCGTCCAGCTCATCGAGCTTGAGTTGGTTTGCTTGGCTTGCGCGAGAGCTCTTGCGTCGCTGACTGCTGTGCTTGCGAGTGGTGGAAGACTGTGCCTTCTCTTCTCGTTGTTTCGACTCAGGCTCGCTCTCGCTGGTGAAGTTGCGCACAACAGACTTGAGAGCTCTCACCCCTCGCGACTGGATCTGCTCGTCACCTGGGTATTTGCGCATAATCTCCAGAACAGCGCTGCCATTGCCCACGTCTCGACTCACAGCGCGCCTCATGACCTCAGAAGCGTTCACCGCTCGAGTCGGAGGAGCTGGAGCCACTACCGGTGACGAGGCTGAATCACTATTGCTGGCGCTCTTGAGATTTTGGTTCTGTGGAAGTATCGGCAGCGGCTCGTGAAAGACCTCGAGCTCGTCATCTTGCTCGTGCTCAACCCCGAGCGCTTCGACCACGATGCCGACGACGCTCTGAGTTGCTTCGAGACTTGACTTCTTGCTCACCAAGTGGTCGTGGCAGACGCTCAGCAGCGCTCTCGCGATCTTCACGTATCGGACGATCGAGTAGACAAAGTTGAACGCCTTGACCGAGTCACCATCACCATCACCGCTTCTCAGGATCTTGTCGAGTTTCTGCTCCAGAACATGCTCGGGGAGGCGCTCCAACTGGTGGAATGAGAGCACGCCCGATGGCGGAGCGAGGCCCGGAGGCAGTTGACGCAGAAGACACGCCAGTGAGAGCGAGAGCGGCAGGAAGGAGTCGTCGCTCGGACGCTCGTCCTTGATCTGCGCCTGCTGGAGCAGCAGCAGCATGTGCGCTGTGACGTCGAGCATGTTGGTTCTTTTGGGTGACTGTTGCTTGAGAAGCCAGTCGCGTTATCCGCACACGACGCTTTGGACTGCGGGCGACGGCTTCTTGATGACGCAAATACTTCTTCAAGGTCACTGGTCTGGACCGCGCTTGGAGGTCTTTGCGTGGAAAACCTCTCGAAACATCTCGAAAGCTGCTGTCTTGAGCTCTAGAAATCGTCGTGCCGAGGCGCCATTGCTGCTCTCCGACGCTTGAAGACCCGTATCGCTAGTGGTGTTGTTGCCATTCTTGGTCTCTGTTTCGAAGCACTCGAGCGCCATCTTGCCTGCCCGGAGCATGAGTGACGGGTGGCGGATCGTGACCGCGAACTGGAAGACTTGAAACCAGTTGGAGGGACTTAGCGCATGGTTCATCGCGAAAGTCGTAAAGTGCCAGCACTTGGAGCACTCGAGGAACTTGGCGAGCTCCAGAAGCTCTGACAGCTCGGAGAAGTCCTTGCATTTCAGGGTGATGACAGCTTCCTGCTGCGATTTCGGAAGCACCTCGACGAAAAGCTGGATCGTTAAGACTCGAAACCGGTTCAGCGGGATCTGAGGCTCAGTTGGCATCGTGCTGACCCATTTTCTCACAGGCTTGCTGAGGCTGTAAAGCAGCACCCCGCTAACTTCGGCAGCAACCACCTGATTGTTGTGTGTGAGCTTGATCACAGGCGGGATTCTGTCCGACGCAGCTTCGTCCGTGGTTTGATTCCCGAGCTGGGCGTCACGGAGCGATTTCCCGCTCTTGCTCTGTCGAAAGCTGCTTCCAGAGTCGTCCAGCTTGAGTACGTAGACCCTGTCACACCAGCTCAGTGCTGCAGCGAGAAGCATCGTGGCCAAGCTGCCATCTTCGCCAGTTTCGATCGCTACGTGAACGACTTCGCCTAGAAAACTCTCTTCTTCGCCATCCAGCAATTCCCGGAGCTCAGCATCGCGTTGGCTCAGTAAGAGGAGAGACAGGAGCACGTTCTTCTGCAGCAACACGTTGCTCGACCGCAGCACAGAGCTCACGACAGCTCCGAGAACCTGCTCACGGACGATCTCCGTCGCCATCCAGTCCAATACCTTGGTACTCTGGTTGCTGCTGTTGCCTTGATCGTGCTGCGCATGTGGGTCATCTGGTCTTGTTGCCGAGGGTGCCAGCGTGCTGAGGATGATAGCGCATCCCTGTTCGACTAGTGCTCGAAGAACGTCTGATGTCGGGGAGCTCTCGATCACCTTGCCTAACAACCTGCTTGCTGCTAGCGCAACTCGATGGTGAGAATGTCCCATGAGCCAGCAAATGGTGATCAGCAGACCAGAGACGCGGATGTTGCTGCACACCACGCTCGCTTTGGTTTCATGCGCTGATGTCGAGCTCTGGAGAGCAGCAGTCAGCAGATTCAGCGCCCTCTCTTGCAGCTCGGCGCTCGGATGCGACAGAGATTGCTGGCACAGCTGCAACGGGTTGACTTTATCGAGCACCAGCCACTTGACTGCTTCCGTGGATGGTGACGACGCAGCAAATACGAGCAGGTCGAAATAGAGGCACTGCAGCTGGATGATTCCGTTCTTCTCGTGTTCTGCGTGGCTTGATCTTGTCGATGCTTTCACCCTCTGTGGGGGACGACGTTCGGGCGGTGATGGTTCGCCGCTGTCTTTGAGCCATTTCACAATGTGACCGATCATCACGGAATCACCAAACAGCTTCGTCGCCGCCAATTCACTTGGCTCGCCATTGTCTTGTAACAGCGAAAAGAGACTCGTAGACGCACAGATCGCGATGCTCGAGATGGGCGACGCGCTCAGCGACACGAAGAGATCGATGCTCTCGTTCATCCGAGTGCGGTCATCACTTCCACGACCAGCATCCTCGCCATCCGTTGATGCACTGACAAGAGAGCTATGGTGGCGCAGCACTGTACCCACAACCGTTAGCAGACGCTCACATGTTTTGACGTCCATGTTCCCTCGCAGACTGGCGCTGCTGCTCATTGATCGCTGGCCCTGCTGACGCGGTTGGGTTGTCTGCTGAGACAAGCACAGCGAGTAGCAGTCCTCGATCTTCTCGATGATTCGCTGCCACCACTCGCTGTGCCAGATCCTCTCGTGAATACTCTGCGGCGAGCACTCGCGTATCTTCGCTGTGGCTTCGTCGCCGCCATCTTCACCATCACCGCCAGTCATGCTAGAGGGCGATCCATTGGCGGCTGAAGTCGTGTCAGTGCATGGAAGAGGCTCGCGCGCAGCTAACGGCGATGGCGACGACGGCGATACCAGAGAGCACATGACTGCGACGATTGCGTTCACGACGCCACTGCTCGACGCAAACAGCAACCGCGCGATGCGGTTCCACACTTTCCGCTCGACGTGCAGCAGCGCTTGGACCGCTGCGTCCCTGTCGTCGCGACAGAGCGTCTTCCAGAGCAGCAGTGCCGCGTGCTCCAACACATCGTCGGCATCACGAGCGCTACCGCGAAGAAGGCCGCAGAGGACCATCGCGTCGTGCTGCATGCACGTCGAAGGTGGTGGCGGTCTGATGCCAGAAATGCAGGCAAGCGGTTTCAGCAAGGAAGGACATGGCCTTCGGTAATAAATGCATCTATCAAAAAGCATACGCAGCGCTTTGTAAGCAGATCTACAAAGGCTCCCAAGCTGTAGGAATGAGTTTCGAAAGGGCTTATTTTACTCGCAAAGTAAAGAGATATTGCGTGCTGCAGTTTGCTCGCGTCGTTTCGCGGACCGGTACATGGCAGAGTGAGGGTCACTTCAACTTGGTGCTCGGCTGCCCAGCCAGAAATCGCTCCGAGAGATCAGCCAGGAGTGGCGGGCTCCACGAGCGGCGGAGACGGGGACCTTTCCATCGCAAAGCCGCACCAGCTGCCTCTCGCCACAGCCTCCTTGGTACAGTACACTAGTGCAGGCATCCTGCGCTGAGCTGTCGCATCGTCCCGGAGCAAATCCAATGATGCAACGCGCGAAAGCAGATCGCCAGCGACACTTGCGTTGCGTCGAAGGCTCTCTACAACACAGCAAGCGCATTCGCATCGGAAGCTGGCCTGTGCTACTGTAGTTTCAGATGTGGCGGCTGGGCTCGCGCGCTTTGCTCCACAAGCCCTCTGTGGCGGAGGCAAGGTCCGCTTCGTAGGGCCGCTGGACGCGCGCTTCAGGTCGACAATACAGTGTATCTGCAATCACTCGGACGGAAGCATGTCGCAGCAGTTAGTTGTGAACGAACCAGCCAAACGATTTCCGCCAGACGAAGCACCAGCCACTTTCTTTGCGTGCAGGTGCGACCGTAAACCACATTTGGACGTCGCATGCATGCGGACCAATCAGTCAACGCTGGTGCGCGCAAGAGTTGCTGCTTGTTGCTGCGAGTAAGGATTTGCTGTTTGCGCTCGACTCGACCTCAGCAAGCCGGTCGAGCAAGCCTAACGCTACAAATACAACACGAAAGTCGCCGGACGAGCCTGCAGCCTGGCGAAGAAGAAGGCGCACTTTGAAAGAGCGGACCGATCGATCGCCTCCTCGCTCACTCGAGCACCGTCGTTGCCGGCGCCTCGTGCTTCATACGATCGCTCATTTCCCCCATTTGGCATCTTTCGCGCCGCTTCTGAGCCAGCCAGCCAGTCATGCCCACACTCGGACACCATTTTCATGACACAGGTTCAGGTCGGTTCAGCTTCAAACGTGCGCACTTTGCCGCCTCGCCGGCCCAGTCACGTTCCGCGGGACCACATACACAGCCCATCCGCGTGCACTGCATCTGCTCGCTCGGCGGATATGACACCGAAATTAGACGACCAAGCGCTTGCGTGAGTTTCGGCTTTGCGCGGGAAGCTCTTCAGCACTGCAGTGGCACTACTGTGGTCCACATGGAGAGCAGGCAGAAGTGGCTCGCCGCCAACACAGAGAGCTCGCCGACGCGCATGCAGGGATGGAGTCGACAGTCCACCGAGGACGGCCGACGGCGCGCAGGGGCCATTTTGGACCAAATCAATAGCATTTCCAGCTCGATCGAAAAATGTGGGCCTTGAACTCCGCACAGTCTCGCGTTGATGAGGCAGCCTCGAGTGGGGGATGTCAAAATAAAAATAGAGCGCTTCAGAACCGATCTGATGTGCCATCAAATAATCGACTTGGAAACGGAAATGTAGCCACAATGAGGAGGAGAGCAGCTGGTTTGACTTTTTGACTGACTTTTTTGAAGAGAAGAGCAAGCAAGCGCATCGCCTCACTCACTCACTCACTTCGGAGCAAACCGGTGAAGAGTGCTCTTTTGCTTTGCGAGCAAAAGGAGGCACTCGCCGTCCCAAGTTTGGACGGGATCCACATCCAAAAATGGCCCCAGCGTCTGTCCAAACAAGTCCAAGTTCGACGTGGCACGAGCAAGCACGCACAGCGCGAGTGTGGAGACCGTCCGTCGTCCGCGTCCGTCCGTCCTCCTCACGGCCGCAATGGGACGACGCGGACTGACGCCAGCGGGGGGTTGCCCCGTCCAACTTGTCCACCTCCGGGCAACTTGCGGAAGAGCCAACTCTCACAGCACAACGGCTCGTCTGGAGGCTAAAGGAACGCTCTCTCGTCCCGAGCTTCCTTTGGCGCGGTGGCTCTTCTCCTTCTGTCGCTCCGACGCCAGCGCCTTACGCGCTGATTGCAGATTGGGCGGACGGACGCTCGCTGTCCTTGCTGTCAAATCCTCGCACGCCAGCGAGCTTTCCTGCGAGAGACAAAAAAGTATCTTTCCCGCCGCGATCGCCTCGGCACCGACAACCAATGTGCAACGCGATCGATCCTCTCTGGACGGAAATGGATGACATGGACGGATGGTTGGGTGCGAGTCATGTGCGATGAATGGATGGCGAAAGGTTGCTGCTGCTTGTCGGCTTCGTGTCTTTGGCGCTTTTTTGGCAATCAAGCCGGCCACGTGGGAAACCGGACAAGTCGAAGCCGTCGGCGCCAAAGGCTTCGGCAACTCGGCTGTCCGCAATCCCCACAAACGCGGGTCTTTGGACAAGTGCGCAAGATTGGGATATCAACTATCGGGATGCACTAATAAATTATCGCCGTGCTTGTTTTGTGTATCTGCGCACGCGCGGTTCTCCCTCTTTCCACATACACTCGGCTCTACAGCTCTTTGGGGGTCGTTCTTTTGTCACAATGCCTATCATCTATTCCTAACTATGGTACGCGGTGGATGGAGCTTGAGCCATCTCCATGTCTCCTTAGAGACGGAAGACCGGACCCATGACCAGGTTCTCCCACATGAGCACCGAGCGGATGTGCTCGACCGCCATCACGCGCGCCTCCTCGCGCGACGGGTACACGTTGCAGCCGCCGATACGCACCCAGTGCTCGCTCTCGCTCTTCTTCTCGTGCATCTGCCACATCGAGTGGTCGAGCCACTGCACATCCTTGTTCGACGACGCGGGGAGAGAAGTTGGGTGGATCGGGCACGAGCCCAGCAGGTAGCGGTTGTTCGACAGCTCCGCGCGGTACATGAGCGAGAGGATGCGGTCGACGCGCTTCGAGTCCTTGCTGGTCACGTCGTACATCAGCACAACGGCGTTCGCGTTCACCTTCTTCACGACGCGGGCCTTCACCGGGCCGCCCACGATGTGAGCGAACTTCTCGGACGAACTCAGGCACTCCCACGTGTTACGCAGCACCTCGCTCATGTCCATGGACGTGCAATGCTTCTCGAAGACGTACGTCAATGAGTTCACGTCCGTGCCAACCGCGCACTTGTGCTTCCAGCCCATCACTTCCGACTCTTCGGCGTCGATAGAGAAATCGACGATGCTCTTGGTCGCGCGCTCAATCGCTTCGGCACAAGCCTGGTCGTTGATCGACGCCACGATCGCCTCGATCACCGCTGCGTCGTTCAGCTCGTCGCTCATCTGGTTCAGGAGCTCGGCTCGCTGTTGCGTGACGCTCGTCGTCTCCTTCACCAACTGCGCGTTCGCCTTCGCGAGTCCCTCGGAGATGCGCTGGAGCTTCTCGATCGCGTGCACAAGCTTGACCTTCTCGACGTCAACGGCGCTGTCCTCCGAGCCGCCGTTCAGGCGGTGGCAGCGCGTGTAGTACATCTTGGTCAGCGCCTCGACCTTGGTGCGCAGCTTCTGCAGGGTCTTCTCGCTGTCCGCGCTCGGACGCTCAATCGGGGAAGACGTGGAGGCAGTCGCCTCCTTCTTTATCGCGTTCTCGGCCTTGAGCACAGGCGAGGACGGCGTCGAGGTCTGGAACGGGTCGATCGCCTCCGTGTAGAACGCCGCCATGGCGTCCTTCTCATCGAAGAGGAACTGGTTCAGGAACGTCTCGTCCGAGCCGATGGGCGACAGCAGCACGCTCGTGGCGTCGTCGTGGACGCCGCCCGTGCCGAGCATCAGATCGTCCGCCTTGAAGAGCAGCCCGCCGTCCGAGACCGAGATGTCGCTGATCTGGAAGTCCTTGTCCGAGACGAGCGCGGCGTCGTCCAGCACGATCTTGAGCGGCTCGAGGCTGCTTGTGCCGCTGCTGGTCGTCGCGCTCAGGAACATCTCCTGGATCATCGAGATCTCCTCGGTCGTGAACACGGCCGCGCCGGCGCTCGCCGCCATGGCCACGGCGTCCGCGGCCGTCGGCGCCGGGGTGGTCGGGGTCAGCATGTCCGCAAAGCTCATCGTGGCTGGGTGGTGGTGGTGGCGTAAATGTGATTGTGGGAAGGTGAGATGCCCGGGGTGCGCTCGACTCCGCAAAACGCCAACTGGCGCGCTCCTTTCAATGCTGCGGATGCCGATGCTCGCTCTCCTCGCGCTCTTTCGCTCCTCCAGCCCAATGCGGCTGCGCCTGATGCGTCGGCCGCGCGCGCATCTCTTGGTGCGGCAGACAGGCGGATCAAGTCGGCTCTTTTTTTGACAGGAGCGCAGACGAGCCGGCAGTCTGCTCCTTGTCGCTCTGCCTTGGAACGTTTTACGGTGCACGTTCTCCATTTCGTTTGGAGTTTCAAGTCACGGCAGATCTCAGATCGGCAAGAACGGATGGACGGACGCCACGACAAGCAAAAGCAAAACTGAGCCAAAGCGGAGCAAACCAGATCGCTTGTCGGTGCGAAAGCGCCGAAACGCAGCGGGGCAATGCGCTGGCCGCAGCAAGCTTGAACGCGGACGGCTATGGTCGGACGAAACGTGGGCCGATTGAGTCTTTAGCTGTTGTTGAAAATATGTGTATTGCCTGCTCGGCAGCAAAGGCTCATGGAGAGAGAGAGGCGGAGCTGCTCGCCAAAAAGCCGTTTGATGCACGATGCCTGTGCGGCGACAACTGCGGCTTCCGCCAAACGCTGGAGAGCATCCAGGGATCTGACCGGCGGCCCAGTCGGTCCTCGCACGTGAGCGGAAAGCGCGAAAGATCAAGAAGCAGGCGCTGGTGGCGGCTTGGCGCACCCAACTTGCAAAGCGAAAGCAAGCACGCCAAACAAGCAGCTCAAAAGCCGGATCCCACGCTTTGCCGCCGAGCGCGCATGCACGAAGTTCCGAGCGCTGAAGCTGGTGGCGTGAGCAGAGTGGCACGAGTGGGCTCGTGTGCGGCGATGGCGTCCCACTCTGCGTCGCTCAGAGTTGGCCGGCGCATTTGCCGCGGTCGACAAGGCCGATTCTTACACAAAAAGTGGAAATTGTCGACACCACGGGGATGTTCACATTTCAAATCCACAAACTCACTTTCCTCTCTTCGTGAGCTGCAAGAACTGGGGTCACGCGACGTGGAAGATGGGCATCCACACAGACCCATCGGCAAACAGCAACAGCAGTCGACATGTATGTCTTATGCCAGTACGCTGGCGATATGCTTTCGGTAAACCTCTGTCGCCCACGCAGATCAGGAGGCTTGCTTTTACTTTATTTGCTTCGCTTGTCCGGGGGTGTCGCTGCCCACCCCTGTCTGCTTTGGCAGCGTGCGCTCCATCGGCAGATAGAGAGTGCGTACTGTTTTAAGCGCCGCTCATCTCCAAGATTGTGTGGCAACAGCGTTGTGGGCCCAGAAAAAGATCCGGCGCGAAGTGACAGTGAGCCATTTGATGCGTCCAACTCTTCTGTTTCCAGTCTCCGAAAAAGGAGGAGCCTTTCTTGCGCATCTCAGATTGCAAATGTGCGCTTTCCGCAAAAGTTTGTGTCCATACAAAGTGCCGGAAGCGCTGCAAGACGCGGCAACCGATACCAAACGGACGCTAACAAGACAGCACCGCTCACTACAGTACTGGAACGTGCTAAACCTGCTTGCTGGGTCCACGCTAACACAATATAGATCCCGACGGCGGCGGCTGTCATCGACAGCATTTCGCAAAACTGATGGCAAATCGGGTGGAGCCGAGCGCTTTCAGTCGGGATCTGCGGACTGAAAGCAAACGCGATATCGCTGCCGACTTATTTTCACATCGCAAAGAGCGCTCCGCCTGCGTGAAACGAGGATGGCCCAAACGTTTCGTCAACTTATTCTCCCCTCTATGGTTCGTCGTCGTCAGTGAATCAATCGAGCAAAAGCCGTTGCGAGTCAGCAAGCAGGCGATTGAGACCAAGAAGACCGAGTGCTGCTGCGAGTGAAGACCGAGTTTTCTGTGCAGTGTGCAAGCGCTTTTGCTCGTCAGGCGCGAGAGCAAAATGCACGGCGGCTCGCGTGATGTAGTGTGCCTATCGAATGTCCTCACCAGCCGGATTTGACATGTACATTTTTGGGCCGACAATCTCGGCCTGGCACTGACAAGATCGTGCTGCTGCCTTCGCTTGCTTGAGCCATTTGGTTTATTTCCACGAGCCAATCGACACCCGAGAAGAGGTTTAGTTGTCATCAAGAAATGGCTTCGAGCATAATCACCGCTAGCTAATGGCGGAAACCTTAGCGGGCGTAAATCAAGCGGCTCGATCGATCTACGCGCTGACGGATGACCGTCCGCTCTCCACGCGCCAGCTGGCTTCTATCTGGCTTTCATTGGCCAAAATGGACCAAGTCGCCGACCGAGGTTGCCGGTGTTCGTCTCCACTCGCGAGTAACGCACCCTCTTGATCGCGCGAAGCAACACGCGATCTCCGCGCGCGCCAAACAGTTGGCCAACTGGACGCCGCTGCTGTGGTCGACGCGCGGTGGTACGGCCGAGTCGTTCAACACGTTGAGGCTTTACTCGAAATGCTTGCCTCAGCTCCGGCGCATCAGTTTGCCTCCGTGTGCGCTGGTGCACCCTGCGTGCATGCAAAATTGCACACACTGCGCAAGTGTGCGCGCGCGTGTCCATGCTCCATGCCAGACAGAAACACTCGCTGAAAGGAAAGGCTTGCTGGCTAGTTGCACCTGGGTCGACAAGATTCCATGTCCTCGCAAAGCGCAGCGGCTGGGAATCTCGCCTCCGGCGTTTCAGGACATCCACTCGGCGCTGAGGAGTAAGGGCGTGTGCGGCCTATTGTCTGCTCCTGGGCAGTGGTGCGTTGGGAGGAAACGGGGTGCGCACGTTGGTGTTCTTGCCGTGCGAGTACGTGCACAAGTCAGCAAGCGAGACTTGTGTCGGACTGCTTTGCGCGAGTGAGCTCATCACTTTGCCTGGGCGAGAAAGGCTCGAGAGCGAGCTTGAAAGAGCGCGACTTGCGCGCAAGCCGTGCTGCTCATGCTTGTGTGGGAAGTGAACAGCAGCACACTCATCCGTTTGCTGACAATTGGTGCGGAATGGCTTGACGCCGTGATGAATGCGTGAGAAGCGCAAATGCTCCCCCCAACACACAATCGCGGCAGCAGGAGAGATGGTGTGTGACGCTGTCATCTTCAGGCTTTTGCTTTTCTTTTTGGTAGGCCAGCAAAAGAGCTTCAGGGTTCTTTTTGTTGTTGCTTATTTGTGTGAAACGGTCGGATGGAGACGAAGTCTCCTCAATTAACTGGCCAGCGGTTCCAAAAAAGAAAAGAAAAAAAGAGTCACCACCAAATGCCAAAAAAGCAACTCTTCAGACGCATAATTCAGAATGTTGCCTGTCGTTCAAAAAGAAGCACGGAACGACTCCCAAACGGTGCGCATTCGCTCACAGTCGGACTGATAGCAGCAGCAGCAGCAGCCAACCAACCAATGGAGGGAACTCGGCAAGAAGGAAGCACGGGATGAAGCTGCAAAATGGCCGTTTGTCCCGATCCATTTCGTCCTCGTTGAAGTCCAGTTTCCACCTTCGAACCAAAAACAGCAAACGACCCTTTTGGGATCCCCAAGCGTTGCTTTTGCTCCATGCTTCAAAGAACCCGCCTCTTCTCTCTATTCGGCCGCCTCCTCACGCGCGCTCTCTTTCACACAAGCGTCTCGCTATTTGACAGAAGCGATCGTTGTTCCGTCTCTTGACGCCACCACGCCACCCGCGCCGTCTCTCGTCCGCAATCGCGCCACTTGTGACTTCAACACTCGCACGAGACAGGGCAGGCGGCGCGGCGTACAGTCCGCAACAACAACAACAACAACAACAAGGAAGGACACACACACACACACACACACACACACACACACACATACAGACATGCAGAGCGCCTGAGATTAGTATCGGACACGGGACGGCCCGTTGAAAGAAGCGCTGCGGTCAGAGACGCAAGCCCTGGGACCTCGATGGCCGATCAGTCGTCCCATGAGATCTCTAGATGTACGGACCGAGTGAGCCAGCAGCACATGCGGGTGTGGATGAATGTGGCGCTGTTGGACCATTCACGGGCCGCGAATGGTCCCCCTCGAGTGTTCTCCCGATTCAGAAAGCAATTGACGCGCCAAATGCAGTGTGGCACGGCCGTCAAAGAGGAGGAGCGACAAGAGTGGGCCTCGCTCGCATGCGTCACTTTGCCCGCGGACGACCCGTCCCACTCCTCTCTCGGATGTGGCTCGCTCCATTTCAAGAAGGCACACACACAGCTGACTGTTAGACGCGAGTCAAGTGAGTTTGTTTGTGATCAGGCACCAGCGAGCACTTGCGCACAAGTCTTGCTTGCTTGCGTGCGTGCGCAACGTGGACCACCAACAATTTGCTCTCGTCTGATCCGTTTCCTTGAGCACACACGGTGCTGTGCGCTGCATGTACTGGTAGTTACAAGCAAGTTGCAACGCGCTCAGTCGAGTGGAGCGGCCACATCGCACGAGTTGGCCGATCCATCTCACCATGAGCCAACAGCCCAGCACGATGCAAGAGCCCACACACATATTCTGGAGTTGCTTTGTATTGCCCGTGCTCGCTGCCACCGAAAGCGTGCGGTAGGAATGTTGAGTCTCGAAATGGAAGCCTTAGCGGCATCTGATACAGATCTTCCAGCGTGACGGTGCACGCCGGGCAAGAGCCTCTTCAACCCGGACGAGACGGAGACCCTCTTCCCGCTCTGCGGCGCTGGCCACCAGCGCAAGCGTGTGCAACGTCAGGCTTTATTTGTCGACGAAAAGCTTACTCATGGCGTTCGGCAGAACACTTCGTCGATGCGCGCGGCCTCGCTCACGACGGCGCCGAGCGGGAGCAGATACTCCGTGTTGTGGCGATAATGTAGTAGTTGCTGAGATCTTGAAGGAAGATTGAAAGAAAAGGCCGCATTGCTCGCTCGCCCTCCAACGTGCTCATCATCGATCTCGTGAGTGCGTCGAATGCATGGCGCATCTACGAGCCACCCAGCCACCTGTCTCCATCCAAAAACACGGTCGTTCCTCGCTGAAGGTTCGAGCTCTTGGATCCATCAGGGTGATGAATAACAGGGATATTCTGCGGCCAAGCGAGAGGGCTCAATTGGATCAGCTCAATTTGCAGGGGGAGAGAGAAACACAAAAACAGCCAGCTTTTCTGCGCTGCGCAAAAATAAACAAACAAACAAACAAAAAAGACAGTACGCTCGAATACGAAAGGACGGAGCTCCTGATTCAGGAATTGCTTTTCGAATTGGGACTGCTTTCCCCAACGTATGGACAGTTGTTTTCGTGTCCGATGTATTTTAGGGAGTTATCCTGATGCCAGCGGTTCAAGTCGGATCGCCCAAGATGCCTCTCACCCTCGTCGAACTGCAACAACATCGCGAATCCTTCTTTGAGCTTGTCCAGTTGAAGCCCACAACCCGTGCTCAGTCGCAAAGCGGAAGGACGCCTGAGAACTCCATGAGAGAAAGCCAATGGGATCAATGTGCAAGTGTATATAGGTGTACTTCGCTATTGATATGTATGCAAGACGGAATCACGAGCCAGATCCATACCTCTCTCGTGCTCTTGTCTCCTAGTCCGTGGCCTTGTACATGCCGCGCGCGACGCCCTGCTCCTCCGCCTGCTGCGACGCGAACTGGTTGAAGATCTGCTCGAGCGTCGTCTGCGAGACGCTGTACTCGCGGATGTGCATCGCCTGCTT
>JAASFQ010000741.1:0-15213 GCA_023333845.1 Globisporangium polare | reverse complement strand
GTTATGCAGTGCTCGCAGGAGTGCAGCCAGAGGAGGTTTGCCTTTCGCCTGGCCGAGTCCGCCTTTGTGGTTCGCGCTCAAAGGCCCTCCTCTCGCTTCGCACTCTCGCTTCGCACTTAGTAGAAGCGTATTCCCCAAAATGATCCAGAAGAAAGTGGGAAGTCCGGAGCGGTAATTCCCTCTTGCTGCGTGATGTGAAGAGGCAAATTCGAAACCTTTATGCTGGCAAAACGGGACCCGCCTGACTTTTCGCCCTTGGTGTGATTTTTGTTCTGGCTGGTCCGTTGAGTCTCCGACTCTTCGCACCCATGAAGAGCTGCAGCCGTTGCTGCTGAGCAATTGAGCTTCTCGTCAGCGCCCCTGTCTGTGCCCATGCGCCCCAAGACCGCAGCAGCGCAGTGCATAGCGGTCATCTAGTCTCTTGTCCGCAAGCAGCAGCGTCCTTCTTCACAGGACTCTGTCGGTTGCAGGACGCGCGCCACACGAGATGAGCACGGGCTCGAACGACACGACGCAAGAGCTGACGCTCGACGCCATCGGCGCCTGCTCGCCTGTTCGCAAAGGCGGTGGACGACACCTCTTCCATCCCAGTCGCGGGCAGAGCAGCAGAGGTGCGCCGTCGTCCTCGTCGCACTCGCCAGACTCGCAGAGGCGGTCGGTGCTGAGCCTCGACGACCTCTCGAACGAAGGCAAGCGTGACGACGATGAGCACGACGATGCAGAGCGACCGGGTGGGAGCACGAGACGCGTGGAGGAGAAGCTGCAGCTGAACCTCAAGCAGCAGCAGGAGCACTACGCGCGCCAGCGGAAGCTCTTCGAGGACCTGCGCAGCGACGCGATCGCCGCGCCAGTGTCTGTAGCTGCTGACGCGACTGTCACTGGTGACGGCGCCGCGCACATCTCGCCCTCGGTCTTCTCGTCATCGTCGAGGGACAGCAGCGACTCGGATCATAACGCAGTGGCGAAGAACAACGACAGCAGCAACCCGCGAAGAGCGCAACGGCGTCATCGCAGCCAGCAACAGGAAGAAGCCAAATCGCCCTCCGCCACCCGTTTCCAATCGGAGCTGGAGAGCGAACTCACGGGTATGACGCTCAAGCGCCAAGCGCCCTCGTCTTCCAGTATCAACACGGACGATCTCCGCTCGCAGCACAAGAAGAAAATGCGGGACTACCGCAATGACAAGGACGCGCTGCGCGAGCTCAGCCGCATCAAGGCCAAGGCGATCAGCGACTACGAGCGCCGCATGGCCGAGACCCAGCAGAAGCAGAGCCGTCGACTGCGGCCCAGTGTATTGCCATTGTCGTCACCACTGCATCGCTCTCCTGCAGCAAAGACTGGGAAGGCTTTACGACAACACCAGCAGCCGACTGATCCCATTGAAGAGCTGAGCCAGCAGGAGGCGTCGAACGAGGCCCTCCGCAAGCAGCTGGAGCTCTTGCGGCGCCTGCAGGTGGAGAACAACCGCTTCCGACAGGATTTCCGCGTCTGTCGTGAGCAGAACGAGGCGCTCGAGGAGCAGAACAAGACGCAGAAGCGCGAGCTGAAGCGCCTGCGGGAGGACGTCAAGGACCTGGCGCTCAAGGTCGAGCAGGACCAGCAGAGCTTGGCTGTCGCGGCGCAGACGAGCCGCAAGTTCAAGAGCTGCCAGAAGCAGCTCAGTGCAGCGCAGCAGGAGATCGAGAAGCTACAAACAGCGCTCCACGAGACCCTGGAGCTCCAGGAGCAGAGCCAGGCGAAGGCCATTGGCGAGATGAGCGAGCTCGCGACCGAGAGCAAGCGGCTGAAGCGGTCGCTCAAGCAGATCAAGCAGCAAGAAGCCAAGGTCTCAGACGAGAACGAGCTACTACGAAACACTATTGAAGCGCTCGAGAGCGAAACGAACCAGCTCAAGAGCGACCTGCGCACGCAGAAGCGCGAGAACAGCGAGCTCTCGTCGCAAATTGGCGAAAAGGCAAGTCAATGCGACGTCATTGAGGCATCTGCGACCGCGTGCGTCCAGCGCATGGAGACGGGCATGGAGGCTTTGCAGAAAGCCTTTGACGCAGAGCGCGAGAAGCGCAAGAAGCTTGAGAGTCAGCGCTCTTCGCTGCAGACGCACATAGACAAACTGGAGAGCGAGAGTCACGTCAAACAGCAGCAGAATGACAAGCTCGAGCATCACGTGACACAACTTCAGGAGCGCCTGAAGGACCGGAAGCTGGCACTTCAACAGCAGAAGCAGAGCAGCGACGAGTACGTTGAGGAGCTCCTGGAGAAGCAAAACTTGGACGCCAAGATGATCGCGACGCTGCGGGGCGACTGTGCGAGCGTCGAGCAGCAGCTGGAGACGGAGCGCATGAATGTGCTGGGCGCGAAGAAGCGGTTCGCAGATGAGACGCGCAAGGTCCACAAGGAGGTCGAGGGCTTGCGGAGCTACATTGAAAGCTCCTTACAAGGAGGCAATGGAGCGACTCCAGCGCTCTCTATTGAGAACGCTAATGGAGAAAGAGACGACAAGGTTGAGACATCTGACAACGATGAGACTGAGCCGCTAAGGCGTCTTCGCACTTCGAAACCTCACCACGACACCCAAACACCACCGCCGGAGCTGCAGTTCCTCCAGGGAGCCACGAGTGCGCTGCGCACCGAGACGATGAACTTTGTGCACGAGTTCCAGCGGACCAAGCACCTGACGAGACAGCTGACGAAGAAGTTCAAGACGGCGCTGGACCGCGTGACAGAGCTCGAGCACCAGCGTAACGAGGACGCGCTCAAGGCTCAGGAGCTCCGCGAGCAGCGCGTGCTGAGCGAGCAGGCGCGCGAGATCGTGAACAGCGAGAAGCTCGAGATCCTCAAGTGGAGCCAGCAGACGTGCGAGAAGAACGAGGCGCTCGACGAGGAGCTCAAGAAGTGCGACCGCTTCGTGCAGATGCTGCTACAGAAGCTTCGACATCGTCGCAAGAGTCAATTGGAAGGCGGTCTGGACGATGGTGACGATGAAGAGGGCGACGACCACCGCCATACAGCGCGTCGACGCAAAGCGGACTCCTCACCTCAGGTCTCGCAGCACTTTAAGACGCTCGACCACGAGCTCGAGCTGCTGTTCGCAACGCAGCAAGAGCTCAGACAGGAGCTCGAGCAGAATTCTGAATTGCGCAGTGAGCAACAGAGCGAAATCGAGACGCTGAGAAGAGAACTGGAGGCGAAAACCCAGGCATCTGAGCAGACGATGGCGGAGCTCGAGGTCTTACATGCGGAGAACGCCAGGGAGCAGAGGGCACACTTTGACGCTGTTGTTGGCGAGCTCGAGCGCGAGAAAAGCGAGCTCACAGACAATCTGCACGCTGCGAATGTTCAGAGAGAGCTGCTCACGAGCGAGAAGACGGAGCTGCAGGCTGCTGTCGAGGGCTTTGAGCAGGACCTGCCCGTGCTCGCGACGGTGCTGCACCTATTCGTGCTGGTCGTTCAGCCGCTCGTGCTCCAGGTGAGCGAGCTACTGAGCCAGAAGCGCTACCTGGTGCGCGAGAACGCCGAGTACGCACAGGCGCAGGAGCAGATCGAGTGCATCGGCCAGGTGCTCAAGGAGCTCGTGCCCACGAACGCGCTCCACCAGCTCGTAGCCACCGACAGGCAGCGCCACAAGCGGTTCCGGCGCGTGGTCATCGCCGTCTTCGCGCTCAACAGGTTCCGAAAGTGCGGCGTGCTTCATAGCAGCAACCAGCCTGTGTCCGGTGAGACTAGTGCCACCGCTTGCGTTACCAGAGGCTCGTTTGGTACGTGCACGTCACTCAAAGCGCCCAAGAAGAGGCGCAGCAGTGGTACCACTAGCACCAGCTCTTCATCCTGTTCATTGTCATCGCTTCAGCGCAATCCGCCGCCAACCGTGATCAAGGTGCTGACTCCGAGACCGACGCTTGCGAGCCTAAACCTTCATGAGCTCCTCGAGCGTCTCAAGCAGATGAAGATCAGCGAGAAAGTGGCTGATGTTATAGATATAGGAGGATCCGATGCGAACGCGTCCGTGCCGTTCTTTGGCAGTCTGCTGGTGCAGGTGCTCTCGGCGATCGACCCGAGTGCGAAGGAGACGCTCATGGAGAACACGAGCGGAGCGTTCCATTGCCAGGCGCTGCTCGAAAGACGAAGACGAGGAGCCCAGCGCCATCATACTAAACACGAGAGGGATGAAAACAGCGAGAACGAGCTCTCGACTGTAGACCTGATCCGCAAGCGCATCCTCGCACTGGGCAAGCGCGTGGAGGACCTGCACTTCCAGCGCAACTCGCTGCAGAAGGACAACTACGACTTCCAGTTCCAGCTAGAGCAGCAGGCGGCGCATCTCAAGCAGATGGACGTGCTGCTCCAGAAGACCAGTGAGCTCCAGGAAGAGATGCAGCACATGCGCGAACAGAGCGAACACGAGCAGCTCCAGGCGCAGCAGCAGCTCGACGCTAAGAGCAGTGAACTGGAGCTCAAGGAACGCGACTTGGAGGCCAAGGACGACGAGCTCACGCAGGCGAAAGCCCAGATCCAGACCCTAGGTGTCGAGATCTCGGATTTCCAGACCCAGCTCCAGGTTCTGGACACGGAGAAGCAAGAACTCCACGCAGAGGTGACGAAGCTCAAGCTGCTGTCGATTGAGGACGAGGAGAAGGCGGAGGTCGCGAAGGTCGGGGCCAAGAAACAGGACGAAGAGGTGCGGAACCTGAAGCAGGCGGCGCGCAAGGCCCACGAGTTGTACCAAAAGATGAACTGGCAGCTGGAGCAGGAGATCGCCGAGCGAGTGAGTCTGCAGGCGTCTGTCGACTTGCTCAAGCGGCAGAAGGAGAGTCTGGAGAGCGAGCTCCACGAGACGAAGCTGAGGGACCTGGAGAAGAGCTTTGAGAGCGATGCGCGTGAAGAAACGACAGTTGACTCACAGACGGAGCAGGTGAAGAAGAAGAGGGAGAATAGGAAGACTCAGGCAAAAAAGCACCAGAGAGTACGCTTTGCCTCGTCCCACCAGCAGCAGCAGCAGCAGCAGCATGGAGAAGACGAGGACGATGATGACGTGGACTCATCATCTTCGTCTGAAGATCGCGAGTTCCCAGCAAGCCACCACCATGGCAGCAGCAAGAAGTCACGCACAGCTGGACTGGCGCTAGAGGACACGTGTCTGTACCACAAGTACGAGAAGCCTAGTGGCCTTAAGTCTCCACGCGGCTTCGATCACTCAGGCAGCCGCGAGAGCGACGACGACCTGTTGAGCAACTCCGCCCACCACCAGCTGTCGCCTCGTGCCACTGACGCGAACAGCAAGTTCCTGGACGAGTGGCGAAGGCTGCAGATCTCCTCGGCCTTTGACGACAGCGACAAGAGCCGCTCGCAGCTTTCCAAGCCCAGCACCAGCTCCAAGGCCGCGAGTGTCGTGTCACCAACCGCAGGCGCCACCACCGCGTCGACGTCCAAGCAGCAGATCGCGCGCGAGGTGGAGATCCAGAGCAACCGCCGCCGCATCGAGATCGACAAGGTGAACTCGGCCGTGCACGACTACATGGACCGCATCGACGAGAAGCTCCAGCAGATGTACGGCATCCCGCCGTCCACTTCGTCACGCGTGCGCGCGAGCGGAGAAGGGGGTGACGCCACCAACAGCGCACCGGAGGACGAGGACGAGGGGGCTCGCGGGAGAGCGAAGGCGTCTGCTGCTGCGTGCGCTCCGTTTGATGGGAAGAGGTCTCCAAGCAAGACGGACGAGACGCGTCCAGTGCACTGGTACGGCTAGCTGAACGTTGTTGCAGTGGCGAGCAATGGATCACATGGCTACACGGTTTTGCAGCCATCTGATTGGCTATGATTGGAGACAGATTCTCGAAAGTGGTAATTATCTGGAAATGCAAAGGACTTTTAATCAGCACAGCTCGGTTTTTCCCTTTCCAAAGTGAATGCTCACACAAAACCAAACCAAACAGCCTTCATGTAGTGAGAAATAGCTTAATGTACTCGATACAAAAGGAAAGGGGACTTTCGAGCGAGCCAAAGCGCGTTACGTGTCGGTCGCAGCCAGAAGATCGATTGATCCGTCGATGAACAGGACGACGACAAGGACGACGACAAGGACGACGATGAGGGCGACGCCGCTGCTCCTGCTCGCGACGTTGCTGCTGCTGCTGCTGCTCCAGCCGGAGGGCGTCGCGGCCGTGGACCGCAGCAAGTTCCGCACGTGCGCGCAGACGCAGTTCTGCCACAAGTACCGCACGGCGCAGCCGACGCAGTTCGACGTGCTGGCGCCGAGCATCGCGGTTAGCAGCGACGAGGTGCGCTTCGACCTGCAGTCCCACGCCAAGGACGAGACGACGCTGCTGCAGGGCTCACTGCGCTTCGTGCTGGACGAGAAGGCGTCGCAGCTGCCGGCCGTGCGCGTGCACGTGGCGGAGAAGTTCGCCGACCCGAAGGACCCCAAGACGCGCTGGGAGAACCCAGACGTGCTCATGCCCGAGGCGCTCGCGGGGCGTGCGATCAAGAAGGTGACGCTCGCGGAGAGCGGACTGAGCGCTGCTACGGTGGGTGGTGAGAGCGTCGAGCTCTTCTCGCTGTCCGCAAACACTGCGGACGTCGTCGTGGTCGCGCTCCACCTGGCGCCGTTCAGCGTCGACGTCTTCCTGAACAAGGAGAAGGTCATCTCGATGAACGGCAACAAGCAGTTCCACTACGAGATCCGCCACGACCGCCTGAGTGCGGCCGCTGCTGCGGATGCGGACCAGGTCGCGGCCCCCGCTGCGGTGGACGTCCACGAGGGGAAGACGATCGTTGACTACGGCGAGGACGGTCTCGCCATTTACTCGGACGGCTCGGTGCAGAAGAAGGTCGACGCTGCTGCTGTCGCTGCATCAACCCCCGCGCCAGCCACGACGGACAACAAGGACGAGGGCTGGGAGGAGTCCTTCGGCGGCCACACGGACAAGAAGCAGTTCGGCCCGAGCTCCATCGGCCTGGACATCGCGTTCCACACGTCGGGCGCCTCTGCGACCAACAAGCGCGGCCTCTACGGCATCCCGGAGCACGCGAGCGACTTCCTGCTCAAGAACACGCTTGAAGACAATGGTGACCAGGAGAAGAAGGTGCTGGCGGACCCATACCGGCTCTACAATCTGGACGTGTTCGAGTACGAGCTGGACGAGACCATGGCGCTGTACGGCGCGATCCCGCTGCTCGTGGCGCCAAGCGCAGACAACACCGTGGGTGCATTCTGGCACAACCCGTCCGAGACGTTCGTGGACATCGAGACGCAGGCGGATGGCCGCAAGAAGAGTCACTGGCTGAGCGAGTCGGGCGTGCTGGACGTCTTCCTGCTGCTGGGGCCGTCGAGCGCGAGCTTCTTCTCGCAGTACACGCTGCTCACGGGCCGCGCGCCGCTGCCACCGCTCTTCGCCATCGGCTACCACCAGTGTCGCTGGAACTACAAGAACGAGGCGGACGTGGACCGCGTGGACGCCGGTTTTGACGAGCACCTGATCCCGTACGACGTGCTCTGGCTCGACATTGACCACACGGACAAGAAGAAGTACTTCACGTGGGACGAGTACGCGTTCCCGCACCCGCTGGCCATGCAGGAGCGCGTGGCGCGCGTGGGCCGCAAGATGGTGACGATCGTGGACCCGCACATCCGCGCCAAGGACGACGCACCGCCGTACTACGTGCACGTGGAGGCGACGGAGAAGGGGCTGTACGTGAAGGATGCGGACGGGAAGACGGACTTCCGCGGCTGGTGCTGGCCGGGCGACTCGTCCTACGTGGACTTCACGTCTCCCAAGGCGCGGCTCTGGTGGAGTTCGCTCTTCCGCTTCGACAAGTACGTCGGCAGCACGAAGGACCTGTACACGTGGAACGACATGAACGAGCCGTCCGTGTTCAACGGGCCCGAGGTGTCCATGGGCAAGCAGACGCGCAACCTGGCCGGCGTGGAGCACCGCGAGTGGCACAACATGTACGGCATGTACATGCAGCGCGCGACCATGGAGGGCCAGCTCCTGCGCCAGCTACCGGTGGCGCCCAGCGCGCTGACGACGCCCGTGACGAGCGCCATGGACCGACCGTTCGTGCTCTCGCGCGCGTTCTTCGCCGGCTCGCAGCGCTACGGCGCTGTCTGGACGGGCGACAACACGGCGGAGTGGGGCCATTTGAAGTACGCGACCAAGATGCTGTTGTCCATGTCGGTGGCGGGGCTCACGTTCGTGGGCGCAGACATCGGCGGCTTCTTCGGCAGTCCCGAGCCGGAGCTCGTCACGCGCTGGTACCAGGCCGCGGTCTTCCAGCCCTTCTTCCGCGGCCACGCGCACCACGACTCGAAGCGCCGCGAGCCGTGGGTCTTCGGCGAGCCGCACACGAGCCACATCCGCGACGCCATCCGCACGCGCTACGCGCTACTGCCGTACCTGTACACGCTCTTCCGCGAGTGCGCGACCAGCGGGTTGCCTATCATGCGGCCGCTCTGGATGCACTTTGCGCAGGACGAGCGCAGCTTCAGCGAGGAGGACCAGTTCCTACTCGGCCACGACCTGCTCGTCAAGCCTATCGTGCACGGCGGCATTGAGAGCACGAGCGTGTTCCTACCTGGCGCGGACACCGTGTGGTACCACACTTTCGACGGCTACAAGCGCCTGGCGGGCGGCCAGGAGCACGCCGACGTGGCGGCGCCCATCGAGTCCACGCCCGTGTTCCAGCGCGGCGGCAGCGTGCTCGCGCGCAAGAACCGCGTGCGCCGCAGCGCCGCGCTCATGCAGAGCGATCCGTACACGCTCGTGGCGGCGCTGGACGCGCAGTTCCAGGCCAGCGGTTCGCTCTACGTGGACGACGAGCAGACGCACGCGGCGCAGGTGGACGGCGCCTTCAGTGAGATCGCGTTCCGTGTGAGCCGCGAGGGCGTAAGCGGCACACCAGTCGTGCGACAGTTCGTGTCGCTCGCCTGGGTCGAGAAAATCGAGATCTACGGCTTCCTGGGTGCGGAGAACGTCCCGAAGCGCGTGGTCGTGAACGATGAGCGCGAGCTGGACGCCCGGTACGACGCCACGCGCGACTGCCTCGTGATCCGCAAGCCCAGCGTGCTGGTCACGGACGCCTGGACCATCCGCTTCTTCAGCCAGTAGAGCGAACGAGCATCAGGTGCATTTGGGCCACGTCAAGCGAACGAGTGGGCGAGGGAGGGAGGGAGGGCTGACAAAGAGGCGAAACGTGTCCGCATTATAACGCAGATAAAAGTCACTCCAGGTCAACGAGACTGAAAAACAAATTCATTGACATTGAGAAAGCCAAACTCGAAGCACGAGCGGATGGGGGCTGCTAATCGCTTCAGCTGCCGTGGTTTGTTGCCGGCTCCAGCACCTCGGGAGGCTTCAATGCGGTGGTCTTTTTCTTGTTCAAATTGAACTCCGCGCAGTACTTTCGAGCGTCTGGATCGGCGCAGAAGTAAATCTCCATGTGCTCGATGATGTTCTCCAGCGCCGCCTTGGAGCAGTTGAAGGTGCCTCCGAAGCCTGTCAAGAAGTTGGTGCGCAAAGCGCGCAAGCCGCCGTCATGACGATCTCGACGGACTTGAGATAGCGGGCTATTGTACTGGTGTGAATATGTGTGGCGTAGGAATGACTCTTGTGTCTTCTGTTCTTGGGGTGTCAGTCCATTCTATCGAGAGGTGGCATGAGCTCGTTGAACAACAAGGAAATGTCTTGCCGACGACGACGGCCAACCGAACAGCTCGGTGGCCAAAGGAGGCAGTCGCGTTTGTATCGGTCGATGGGAACGGAGATGCCTTTTATGGTAGTCACATGCGCAGCGGTCGTGTATGACAAATCAAGCTCAATACGGCTCTAAATACGTGCTCTTTATTACCAAGCGAAATACGTAACCTTTTCCATACCTTTGACTGAAGTCCGCACATTTCCACTGTTGCTTCCCTGAAGTCAAACAACAGGTGAACGCACTTCAAGCTGACGGCAGAATACCTTTTGCTCACCCTTTCCGAGACTCGGAGTGACCGATCCCAGCGGGCGTGTCGGTCCGTGCAATGCGGCAGCTATTCGCCAGTCGGTGGTTGCCGTGCTGGTGGATGCTGCGCTATTCAGGATGATCGCGTCTGCGGTCAAAATTCCTCTGCGACCTGCGCAACTACAGGTGCAGCACCAGCGTCTTCGTCGACAGCGTATGTCTAGAAGACAACGACGCAGTGCAGCTACAGCAGCACCATCACCGTCTGGATCGTGAGCGAGGCGAAACGGGAGGTGGTCGTGCGCGTCTCGCCGAATTTTCTTGGTTGCAAGTGCGTGAAACGTGGCAACGACGGTTGTGGAGCAGCGTGATCGCCTGGTACGAAACCTGGCGGCTTCATCGAGATACGAGTCCGCGTGGTGACCGATGCTGCACGTGCTGCCGCCTGGTGGAGGCAGATGGCGAAGAATGCCGCTCTCTGTGGCCCGCACGAAGGACAACACTTTGCTGTCCAGGGAGACCCGCCTCCAGTCCAGTTCTCGCTCAGAGAGGGGACCATTTGTTGCTTCGAGGTCTCGTGGTTCCGTCCGTCGCAGCCTTCAACATTAGCAGCAAGTCACCATCAACGAATCCAGATCTTAACGCGGTTCGAAATGCGACCACTTTGCAATTACCACGCGCGGCGCAAGTGCACCTTTGGCGTGACCATTGAAGACCGTGGTGCTCAGTTCGTGGTTGTCATGGTCGGAACGAGGTCGTGAGCGGGCCCGCGGGTGGTCACCGTCGCTTGGGAACTCGGCTCGGAGATCGTCGTGGCCAACTTGATCTCGCGCCTCCTGAAGATCGGCGACGGTATCAACTTCCAGTCGCTGCAGTGGCAGATCTTCTCCAGCGCAGTCTTGCCCACCTAGACAGCCATTGTACGGACAGCATCGCCATTTCGTGCTCCTCATGTTTGAAGCCGTGGAAATGCAGCACGACAGGCTTTGATGGCAACGAGCGGATGGCGGTTGGTTAGGAGCTCGCCGGCGTGTGACCGTAGATCGAGTCTGCGCCCGAGTGTTAGCGACGGCGCCGTAGAAATGTACGCGGTGTGAGGCGCACGAGTACTGCACAGTAGTTGCCCATGCAATGCAGTGCTAGGCACATGGCGTAATCGCGCGATCACAAGGAGTGGCATCCCGGCCGTTGAGCAGTTCGCGTCGCTCGTGCGGGTCGAGAAGACTCAACGAGGGCGCTCGCTTCGTCAGCTGGATTTTTTCAGTAGCTCGGCGTGCGCCCCACCCTGAACAGCAAAAGCCGCAAGGCGGAGCATGCACCCGCATCGGCTTCAAGCGTCATTCCCAGCAACCACGACTGGGTGGAAGGTCGATCGGAGGAGAGATCCAATGAACAAACACATCTCGCAGTAAACAGCGAGATGAGTCCCCAAAACCGCGCGTTGGCTTTCATTCGAGCCGTTCCATCCAGAATGAGTCGGAGAGAGAAAGTGGACGACATGAATGCGAATGATCGGCATGCGTCCCGCCACTCGTTCTCATCGGATGTTCCCTCGTCACAGGCGACGCCCGAGGGTTTTCTTCACCGGACGTCCACGACGGTTCATGGCTCATAATGGCCAAGTCCTGCGTGCCGCACTGATGAGCAGCCGAGCGAGCTTTCGAATGCGCTCTCAACTTTTTGTCTTGTGTCGTGTATAATGAGTAATGAATCAGCTTCAACATGGGTACAGTTTTAATTGAAGACTTCCTGTATCATTAGATACTGCGTGCAGTATGGTGGTTGACGAGGCGAAATTGTATACATTTTACCCTGCGAAACTTGGTTGAGCTGGATTTCTGTTTTGTTGTGATCTTCTGAATAATAGAGTCAGCACGTGGGGGGAGATGAACAGTGGGTGAGGAGCGTTCGCTCGTTTTGCGTGACGTGGGATTCATGAGCGGGGCTTCGAGGCTTCAATCTCCAAGTTGCACTTGCGCTCGCGCGTCGTGTCGTGCTGTGCGACCAATCGCCATGACCTCACCCCACACAAGCCTTTTTGGATGACTGGCCATCCGACACCGAGCACATGCGCGGCAGTGACGCCGCCGTGTGGGCCAAACGGTCTTGTGTGCTCTGTGTGTGTGCGTTTGGCGCACACGTCTGACAAAGCGAAGGTTGACGAGCACGAGCGACGTCATTTGCATGACCCTTTGCAAAGGAAGTACCGCCACACAGCTTTCCAGTGCGATGCAGAGGGCGACCAGTGAATCTCCGCCATGCATTCGTGTGGTGGCTCCCATTAATAGAGCAGAAGGCCTCAGTTCCATTTTCAAATAGCCACCAGCTTGACCCGATTCTGCTGCGAGATCTTCCCGAGATGGACACTCTATCGAGAGAGCCGGTTCCGTGGAGTACAGAGACAGCGCAGAAGTGGGACCATTACGTACGCACGAGCGACAGCGGCCCTTCTGACCACATTCGGTGAAAAAGAGCGCAACGCAGCTTTTCTATGGAAAGCCAACCAGCAAAATATCCACTCGCAGCAGCAACCCGGTTGATTGTGCGCGAAGAGCTCTTTCTTTCCGAGCGAACTCGTCTTTGGGTGCCCAGCGCCGTTCTCCAATGGGGAATGTTGGTTTGCCCGAGATCGCCTCCATGCAAGCAGCAGCAATATCTGAGCGCACGCGCCAGCTGCGTGCTTTTCACATGTCGACTGGACTCGGGCCGGAAAGCCTGCTGCTGCTGCAATCGCACCGCTTGACCTGGCGCTCTGATTTGGATCTGTCTCGCAGTGTCAGTCAGCTGCAACGGCATTCATTCGTCCGCGCCGCTTTCCCCCCCCTCCCGCTCCTAAACCATCTGACAGCGTTGCCGCCAAAAAGGCTGGCAAAGACAAGCCAAAAGGTGTGAGCGGTTCGGACTTTGGTGTGTGTGTGTGTGTGTGAAGAAAACCAAAACCATTGGTGTCGCTTTGATTTTCAAGCTCGAAACATCCAACAGGATCAATTTTGACCCTTTTCCTCAAATCACAAAAGTGTTCATTTGGTCTGACTCCCTTACAAAGCCCAAGTGGTTCGTCCGCAGCGCAGCAGTTTCAACGGTAAGGACATTGACTTTTGGGTGTGGAGGTTGTGCGGCGACGATTTTTGCTTGTCGTCTGGTTGCACTTGGCGGAAAAGGGAGCGACTTTGGGTCGTCCTCGCTTGTTGGTCCGCGCAAAGGCCAGATGGCGGTCGGCCCGTCTGCCGTCTTGCTTCCCTCGGCCGGTCAGTCCAGTCTCTGCCTCCCTCCCGTCCCTCTCTCTCTCTCTCTCTCTCTCTCTCTCTCTCTCTCTCGCTCGCTCGCTCGCGCGCGAAAGGCTTGGCGTTTGTATGCGGCGCGTGGAAACGCCGGAGAGCCAGTTGCCGGGGGCAAAAGCCAAGCAAGCAAGCTCAAGCACAGGCGAGAGCGCAAGCGGCCCGGCCGTCGCTTGCCGCCGTTCCCTTCTTGCTCATTCGCCAATTCACCTTACTGGACTCGCATCCAAGTAAAGTACTCTCCCCGCCTCTCTTTCCAGCAGCCTTCTCCTCGACCATGAAGCTCGCCTCGATCGTCCTCGCCGCCGCGGCCGCGGTCGTCGCCGTGTCGGCCCAGACCGCCACCCCTGCGCCAGCTACCACTGCTCCAGTGGGCGCGGGCACTGTGTCTGCCGCCGCCGGCGCGGAGGTGCCCACGACGACTGCGCCTGCTGCGACCCCTGCCGCCGCCGCCGCCGCCACGGCCGGTTCGTCGTCGACGGGCGCCACGGCTGGCGACCTCCTCTCGACGTTCAAGGCGACTGCGACCAAGGACTCGTACCACATGGCCCCCGTGCGTGTGGTGCAGGCGCGCGTGCAGAGCGACTCTCCGATCCTGGTGGAGGGTCAGCTTGTGTCCAGCTTCGGCAGCGGCAAGCTAGACGCCGGCTACCTGTCGTCGCTGGACTCTGTGAACACTGCGAGTGTGGAGGGTGCTCTGATGTACGTGCAGGCTGAGGCGATCAACATCCAGAACCGAGACGCCACGCAGCGCTGCGTGCGCAAGACCAAGGTGCAGAACGTGGTGTTCTACGAGATCCTGATCGCGCAGACCAACGAGACTCTGGCGCAGTTCCAGGCCGACTGGTCGACCCCTGAGTACGGTCCGATGATTGCGATGGACGGCGGCCGCTGCACGCCGACGGAGGGTGAGTCGACTCTGCCGGCGGAGTGCTACCAGTTCAACGGCGAGAACGGTCAGCCGAACGTGGGTCCGTTCGTGGGCGGCACCAACAAGGAGGAGAGCGACCGTGCGCCGTACCCAGGCAACTACTGGTTCTCGTTCCCGAACTCGTGCCCAACGCAGCCGTGGGGCAAGAACAAGACGGACGCGTGCCGTGCGTCGACCCGCAAGGGTCTGTGCCCGGTGGGCGTCGCGCCGAACGGTGTGGAGTGCACGTTCGCGTACAACATCCTCGGCTGGGTGCCAATCGACGACATCGTGGGCATCACGAGCTTCGTGAACGAGGCGACGTCGAAGCCGTACGCGAACTTCACGGAGTGGTGCCTTGCGAGCGAGAAGAACGTCGAGTTCTCGTACGACCTGTCGACGAAGACGCTGGTGACCTCTCTGCCATTCTGGGCGGACCCGCTGAGCAAGGACGCGAACAAGAACCGCACGCAGGTGATGCTGGACACGTACGAGATGCTGCTGACGAAGGGCTCGACCCAGGTGGACCCGAAGGTGTCTGCTGCGTTCAAGGCGATCCCGTCGCCTGCCGAGCTCGCCAAGGTGAACCCTCCGTGCTACAAGACCGTTTCTTCGTGCGGCAGTGGCGTTGGTTGCAAGCGTACGGGCTACTCGCAGCTGTGCACGCCCTGCACGGCTGCCGAGAAGTGCGCGACGACCGACGGCACGTTCAAGTTCCCGAAGCTCGAGAAGGCGTTCACTGCGCTCCCCGAGTCGCAGACCAAGTCTGTTGTGTCGACGTCGGGCAGCTCTGCTGGCAACAGCACTGTCGGCGGCAAGAACGGCACTTCGACTGTCAAGTCTTCGGCCTCGCAGGTGTCGTTCGCCTTCGCCACGGTCGCTGCGTCGCTGATCGTGTCGCTCGCGCTCTAAGCGCTAGATGCTCCATTGCGGTCCATGTGTACATTTTGAGCTGATCCTTTCGCAGAATAACCCGTTGCCGATGTGCGAATACACGCCATGAGTTATCCCACGAACCTTGTCTTGCTTGCTTCAGTTTGCCTGCGTGAGCGTAGTGACGTGGTCTCTCGATGCGCCTGCGTGAGC
>JAASFQ010000740.1:0-15226 GCA_023333845.1 Globisporangium polare | reverse complement strand
TCTATACCCGCATGCATCGGCTAAGCGAGAAATCTACGCCATGGGGGTCTATTCCATGCTTGCCTTTCGACCTCTCCACAACTGCAAAAGCGCGACACCATCGTCACCAGAATGACGGAAGCTGAAGAGCCGCACGTGATCCTCTACTTCGACGTGAACAAGGTGCAGTAGCCGCTGCTCTGCTCCAGATGCACATGCGCGGCGCTCCTCCTATTGACCACGCACCCGTCCTTCGTGCTAGACCGTGATCATGCACGACCCCGTGCAGGGCAAGGACCTCGCGCACATCCTGAACGACCTGCTCACGGAGAGCGCGCTCGGCAGCGTCACGGAGGACGGCGAGAGCGGCGAGGCGACGTGGAGATGGAACGGACGCCACATGACCACAGGCGGTGAGGCCGGGAGTGGCGACGACCAGTACGTGAGCTACGGCCGGTTCCTTCGAGCCAAGGTGCGTAGAGCTAGCTATTTATCTTGACTGTCGTACGAAGCGACAGGAAGACTAACAACAGGTTGTTCACTGTGCGATAGTACCCCATGTCGACGGACCCAGCGACCGCTAACCGCAATAAGAAAGTGCGGAAAGTGCTGCGTCAGGACTTCACAAGCCCCGGGAACGCGGGCGAAGCGCTCGCACATGAGCACAGGGTGCTGCTCGAGAGCCTCGAGCTGCCCATCATCGCAGGCGACGAGCAGCAGCGCCAGGCCATGCAGGCAGCGGGGCTCCTTCAGGAGAACGAGAGTGACGACGCGCCGCAGTATTTCTTCATCGTCCCAGCGTTCTTCCGCCTGCTGCAGCACCTGCACGCGCGTGGCACGCGCTTCAACCTCGTCTTCCGCACCTACGGCGACGACCTCGCGCGCATCGCAACAGAGTTCAACTGCTTCTGTGAAGGCAAGCACCCATTCTTCCAGCTCAACAGCTCGTATCCGCTTATGGATGGCCGCAACGGTGGTGTCGACCGCCGCATCCACCTGAGTCCAGTTGGTGACAATGGAGATGCGCATCGCTTTGGCACGTTTCTCCGGTCGCACGAGCTCACGGCGCTCGTGATGGGGACATTTGTGCAGCCCAGAGCCGACGACGAGTCGCACGACCTGACGTTCTACGAGGCGTCACTATCAAGGCTCCAGGTGGTCACGGGCATCCCTGCGATCCACGAGTTCCTCACGACCAAGTGGCGAGAGCGGCAGGCGACGCTCGCGATCCGCGACTTCTACCCGTTTTGGTTCCGCAACTGTGAGGACGCGCGCGCGGGCAAGCTCATGACCGTGGACCCGAGTGGACATGAGAACGTCCACGTAATGTTCTTCGACGACAACATCCTCCCGCACGAGCCGCACATCGTGGACGCGAGGGACGCGCGCGACGGGACTCCACTGGACTTTCTTGGGACCACGAAGGACGTCCACCTGCTGCGCGTGGAGCCTCTGGAGGCGATCTGCAACCAAATGTTCTTCATCGAGCGCTTCGAGGCTTCGCTGGAGAACACAAAGAAGAAGAGACTGGTAGCGACCGCTATGGAGCTGTCTTCGTGTTGATAACGACAGCTGGTAAAGCAAGAAGGCGCAGGCTCTTTGTTGGAAAGCGGTTCTTACGCTCTTAAACAAGCCCTCCTTCGGGCTCAATCTGCCGATCTGTGCTTGGAGCTTCCGCTGTCTCGCTCACGGCGGTGATTGCTGCGACTGCGCTTCGACTTGTCACGTCGACTGGTTGATTCTCGCTCATCACGTCTCTCGCGACTGCGGTTGCGTCCGTGATGACCATCCGAGTCACGATCTCGTCGTTCGCGGCCGTGGCGACTACGACTCGGTGGCGATCGCCCTCGCTTGTCTCGGGACTTGGCGCTAGGGCTACGCTCTCTTCGCGTGCGCTTCCTGTCGCTCTCGTGGTCCCGACTCGCGCTTCTGCCTCGCTTGCTATGCCGTTCCTCTCGGCCGTCACGATGGTGATCGCGAGCCTTGGACCACGGCGGCGGCGATCGTCGCTTCTCATGGCCACGACGAGACTCATCATCCGCACGGTCTCGATGCCCAGCTTCACGTCCACGACGCGACTCGTCCTCGTCCTCATCTACGAACTCGAACTCGTCGCCAGCCGTGCTCTTCTGGGGCTTCAGGTACAATTCCCTACGTCCACCGCCAGTGTTCCCACGTTGATTGCCAAAGAGCTTGCTGTTGTTGTTACTGCCCCCGTACTTGCCTTTGTTCTTCGTGTCTCCGTCGCCCTTCTCCCAAGGTCCGCGCTTCGCAAACTTGTTCCACAATTTCGAGACCGACTGGCTGAAGTCGACCTTGATGCGGCGGTCGTCCAGCAGTACGTTGTTCATCTTGAAATAGGCTTCCTCGCAGTGCTTGGCGTCCGTGAACTCGACGAACGCGAAGCAGAGCGAGTCGCCCGTCTTGAAGTCGCGGATCACCTCGCTCTTGCAGGAACCAAACCTGCAGAACGCCATGTCCAGGTCGCTGCTCTCAGTCACCGGGTTGAGCTTGCACACGAAGAGCACCTCCTCGGGTGGCTTGACGTCCGCATCAGGCAGGTCGCCGATCATCTCGAGCACCACGGCGCGCGACTTGGCCTCCTTCTCGCGCACCGACTTCTCGATCTCCTCTTCCGTGCGGCCCTCGTTCTCGTCCTCGAGACTCTCATCCGCGGCCAAGCGCACTTCCACGGTCTCTTCTTCGGGGCGTTCACGCTTGGGGGACTCGGGCGGTACCACGAGCAGCTCCGGGTCGGGAAATGGGTCGTCCAGCACGTACGTGTGCTTGATGCGCACGTCCTGGAACGGCCGGTTGTCCTTGTCCACGTACAGCTCGTTGATCTTGTCGAGCACGTCCATCCCCTCCGCCACCTCGCCGAAGATCGTGTGCTTCCCGTCCAGGTACGCGAGGTCCTCGCCGCGCGTCGTGATGTAGAACTGCGACGCGTTCGTGTTGGGACCGGAGTTGGCCATGCCCACCTAATCCAAACAGAGAGAGGGTGAGTGGTATACACATACAGTGGCACACATATAGACGCCTATGTGCACATACCAGGCCCTTCTTGTTGTGCGTGAGGTGCGGTTTGATCTCGTCGTCGAAGAAGTTGGCCTGCGCGCCGTAGAGCTGGCCGTAGAGCGACGTGCCGCCGCGGCCCGTGCCCGTGGGGTCCCCTGACTGCACCATGAAGTTCTCCTGCACGTTGAAGAAGAGCACGTTGTTGAAGTACTTGGCCTTGCAGAGCTTCAGGAAGTTCTTGGCCGCCAGCGGCGCGTCCTCCGCGTACACGTCCACGACGATCTCGCCCAGCGTCGTCTCCAGCAGCACCGACATCGTTTTCGCTTTCGCTTTCGCTCGTTTGTTTGTTGCTGCTGGCAATCGCGGAAATGGCCACCAAATTGGAATATCCTGTCAAATTAAAATTCGTAATGTCTATTGGCTGAAAACAGAAAAAACCGTGGTTTGATTGGAGATAAACATGAAAAGTGGTGGCTCGTTTGAAAATGGGTGAGGCAATCAGCAATTAGCGGTGATGGAGAGCAGCAATGCGTTCGTGGTGCCGCCGCGGCTCTTCTCGCGCAAGCGCAAGGCGCCTGGGAGCGCGTCTGCTGCGGGTGCAATTGACAGAGCAGAAGGCGCGTCGCACGCTAGTACCACGTTCTTCACGGAGGCAGGCTACGCGCGCTTCTCGGCGTACGGGGACGCCGCCGAGTCCGCATTGTATGGAGACGAAGAGCTCATCCGAGCGACGTGCTTGACGACTGGCAGCAGCAACCGGCAGCCTCATGCTGCGTATATCACAGGCGCAGTCGAAGAAGGCAGGACGGGCGACGCAGCTCGCCAGAACCCTGCTGCTGCTGTTGCGCCCGACAAACTAGCCGCGCTGCCGCAGTCGTCATCTCGCGTGGCAGCGATGATCACGAGCGCGGCGGGGAGCAGCATGCAATCGCAACGCCAGCCACAGACGCACCGACACTTGCTTGAGCTCCTCGCGGAGAAGAAAGAGCGATTTGGCGACCTGCGTGTGCGCGCAGACAACCTCAGCCGCCGCCTCTCGACGCTCACGATCCCGCAGCACGAGCGCTTCATGCAGCTGCTGCTGAAGCGCATCCACGCGCAGCGGGTACGTTATGGAACACGCAATGATATAAAGAGTCTATAGAGTCCACAGATACTGATCACGACTCGTGTGCCCATGCATGTGTGTAGCGTGGACTGCCGGCGATCCTGGCGCTGTCGCCGGACGAGGTGGCACACTGGCAATCGCTGGACGCGAGCGTCACGGAAGAGCGCGAAGAGCTGTATCGTGAATTTAAAGCCATCGCGATAAGCGAAGTGGGTCCAGCGATGGCGTTCGTGCCCAAAGCTGTCGAGTCCTGGGTATGCATAGCGGTTCTGAGGCTCGGAATCGGCTGTTGAATGAAGCTGTCCTAACGTATGTCATTGCTTGTCCATGCAGTACGAGAAGATGCTGACGCACTGCCGCAACGACGTCTTCCAGATGTACTCGCGGTACTTTGAGCCGTCGCTGCACATCGCGACGCGCGGCGACATGGCGACGTCGACAGGCAGCGACCTCTGTGTCATGAAGCACGTGAAGGAGGTCTTCAGCCACGGCGCGTGCGTCACTGTCCACGGAGAGCGCTTTTTCAATGGGATGCAGGTCTCAACGACGGAGGATTGGCACGTTGGAGCGAGTCCTGAAAGCGCATCGCTCGTGCGGCACGCGATCTCAGCGGACGTCCATGCGGAGAAGCTCATGGAGAAGTTCGACTGCGACGTGGCGATCGCGTCCTCGACGCTAGTGCGGCTCTTTGACGTCGAGCGGCAGCAGGGCCTGGGCAAGGTACGTGTGGTTTTCGATTGGCTATACGGTCGTGGTTTGATGTCACTGATCGCTCTTCATACTCTTATTGTTTATCAATCGACTGTAGGCACACGAGTGGATCGTGCCAGTGAAGAGCCGCGTGTTCGTGAACAAGAAGGGCGTCGCGAAGAAGCACGTGTACTTTGACAGGCCCATCCCAGCGGAAGCCGTGAGCGCGCGCGAGAAAGTGGCCGAAGCCGGGCGAGCGAGCCTCCTCGCAGCTCTTCAGGTGGGTGGGTCTCTTTTCTTGATCCATAGGCTCTGATGCTATCCGCCACCTCCGCGATCCTTAGTCCTCACCTCGGATCGTTGATCTTGCTCGGTGTTGGTATGTGCAGGCGAACGCAGATGAAGCCAATCATTTGCAGCAGCAGCAGGCCACTACCACGCGCGGCAGAACAGCGTATCACGTCTGGGAGTTGGGCGGACGACGCGTCCTTGTGCGCTGCACGACCCACGCGCACCTCGTTCCCAAGAGCTCCAACTCGCAAGAACCAAATCTCAAGTCTGAGGCGACGGCAAAGCGTGGTGGTCAGCCCTCCGAGAAATCGCTCCCACTGAGCGTTTTCATCAAACCCGACTACAGATTCCTGGACCTCGACGAGCAGCTCACGCGCAGCGAGAAACGGCGCTTCTGGCTCCACTCATGGCTGCGAGGGAGCGCCGTGGTGCTCATCGGCCGTTTGAACCCGCAGTCTTCTGCTGTGGGGTCCTGGGAGAAGCACTCGCTCGCGTCACTCGTCTACGGCCACGACGCCACGCACTCGCCCGAGCTCTTTGAGTGAGTTGTTTGGTTTGGCTAGTGCTGTTTGCCGTAGAGAACCATTTGAGTAACACTGTTGCTGTGTCTGTTTGTAGTCCGATGGAGAACTTCCAGGTCGTGCACGCCGTATTCGCAGCCACGTGCAACGTACCCGCGGGGAATTACCTCGTGCAGTCGCGCTCCGACGGGGACATTGAGCTCCTCATGGCCACCACGACACCACCACTGCCAGCAGGAATGGGAGAGAGCTCTTCCGACAGCAAGAACAGCCACATCCTCGACTTGTTCGAGTTCATCAGCAGCCCACGTGCGTCATCCAGTAGTACTGTGGACTTTGTGCTGCCCAAGTGGAGCTACGAGCAGGGCCGCGTGCCCTACTGCTTTCGCACGGGCAGCTACTGCCTGCCGTTCTTTCTCGACGGCGTCTGTCCAAAGATCGCAGACAAGCAGGTCTGCACTGCAATGCACATCCGCCGCGCACGAGCGATCAGTGGCGCCAACAACAGCAATAGCAGCACGCTCTGGCGCTTTGACGACTATACGAACCTGCTCAAGATCGCGAACAAGGCTGAGCGTCGCGGCATAGCACCGCCATCGATTGCGCAGGGGCTCACTGAGTGGCTCAAGCCGAGCTTCCACTTCTGCTTTGCGGCGCAACCGGTGGACCTGGCGAACGTGCACGCACCCGTGCAGTGCCCCAAGCCCACGGGCGAGTGTGTGCAGCCGCACCTGACGGTCCACCAGGTGCTTGAGCGCCTAGCGGACTGCGAGATGCGTCTCGACCGAGAACGGAAGAAAAAGACCAAGAGGAAATCGCGCCAGCTGCGTCAACAGCCACCGAGGCAGCAGTATCAGCAGCAGCACTACGATTACGATGACCCTGAACGCACAAGCGGCATGCTGGAGAGCGAGTACGGGCCGTCTTTCTAAATACAATCGTGTCATTTACCCGCTAGCGATGAGCAGAACCAACCAGCGTCGCTGGTAACAAAATTCCTGCTTTCGTGTGTGTGTGTGTGTTGCTTGCTATTGTCTGCGGGCTGGGTTTGCGTCGCCCTCACTGGTTAGCAGCCGCTCACCACAGCACACGAGAGCAACCTAACTTACCTCTCTTGTCTCGCGGCCGTCGCGATCGAGTCGTCTTGTTCCGTGGCGTTAGCCTCGAAGTCGAATCCCCTCTCTAACGGCTCTGACCTCGCTGGGAGCACTCACGAGGTGGCGAGCGACTTGAGCTTCCCACGCTCCCTTCAGAGCGAGCGATGGCCGAGATGCCTCCTACTTCTCGGTGAGCTGCCGGAAACCCTTCCACCACGCGGGCGCGGCGAATGAGCCCTTGCTCTCGGTCTCCATGACCTTGAGCACGACCTTCGTGGGGCCGTCCTCCCAGATCTGGTTCGCGGCGCCCAGCTTCTCCTTCGCGAGGTCCCACTTGCCTCCGAAATACGCGCCGATGCCCTCGTGGAAGTTCTCGAAGAAGGCCTTCGGGATGCCCTCCTGCAGCGTCTTGTAGATCGGGTCGACGCCGAACTCCACCGCCTTCTGCTTGCCCTCGACCACGATCGGTGGCACACCCTCGGTCGGGTAGTGGCCGATGTCGAAGGTCCAGAGGTCCATGGGGATCTCGCTGCCCTTGACGGCCACGCGGTCGATCTTGCGGCAGAACCGTCGTGCCTCGGCCGAGAGCTCGTCCACGAACCACTCGGAGAGCAGCATGGGCACGTCGAACTGGCCCGTCGCGGCCTCGAGACGCGCCGCCATGTTCACGTTCGGCGACAGGTACGACGCGTCGATTTTGTATTTCGAGCCGATCGCGCCCTCGATGGCCCAGCCGATGTGCATCCCGAAGCCCAGGTGCACCTCAAAATCCTCGAACGCAGCCACGAGCTTCTTGTTCGTGCAGTACTTGTGCAGCGTGCCGTGGTGGTTCGCATTGTGGATGTCCACGCGCATCTTGAGGATCGCCGTCAGCGCGCTGTCGACCAGCTCTGTGGGCGACACGTGCCTCGCCACACTGCCCGAGCCGGCGCTCTTGATGTAGATCTGCTCGCGCCGCTTGAGCTTCTCGGCCGTGTCCATGCGCGGCTTGTCCGCCGGGTCGCGCGGGTCGCGCATGCCCGGCAGCGCGCCGTCGCACATCTTCCACGCGAGCAGGAACGCCGAGCCGATGTTCTTGTTCGCGGCGCCGTGGAAGATCTTGGCGTCCCCGTGCACGATTTCGGCGATCGTGTTGATGTACGTGATCACGTCCTCCTCTAGCAGACTGCACGTCTCCGTGAAGTGCTCGATGATGCCGAAGCCGAAGATCGACGTGATCTTCTTACCGGGGATCATCACGTCCAGCTCACCGGCGCCGCCCATGTTCTTGGCGATGATTTCGGTACCCGCGGCGCCGAAGCCGACCTGCAGCAGGCGCCCGATCTTGCCCAGCGTGTCCTCGAGCATCTTGGTCTCGTAGTCCTCGCCCTGCTCATCCCGCTCGTAGATCTCCTTCTTGGCCTCGGTCGCGCCAAGCGGGTTCTGCGCCAGCTGCGTCACCAACCGCATCATGCGCTCGATGGGCCCGATGACCATCACCTCGGCGTCGCGCGTGAGCACGAAGATCGAGACGCCGAAGCAGATCATCACCACCACCGTCTTGCCGATGTTAAGCTTGCCCGCGCTCGTCGTGAATGACGAGATGTCAAACGACACCCACGAGTGGCACGTCTGGCTCGCCGACGTCGCCGTGTCACAGTCCACGCACAGGTTGTTCACGTAGCAGCCGAAGTTCTCCACGGTCGTGTACTCGTTCGAGCGGTACTTGGTGTCCGGATCGGCGACTATGTACTTCGCCGCCGTCCAGTCGGTCTTCGGATTCACTTTCAGACTGTAGGGCGATGTGAACAGCCAGTCGGACTGGTCGCTGGTGAGGTGCTGGAAAGTCATGCCGTTCAGCCACGAAGTGAGCTTCGCGTCGTCGATGTTGGCGATGTGCATGTCCACGATCAACCCGTTGCAATCGCGCACGTACTCCTCCACCAGTCTCTTCACGTGGTCCTCCGAGATCTGACCCGACTGGTTGTAGTCTTGCGTGTACCGGTGCAGGCGCTCGAGCTGCGAGTCCTGGAAGTCGTCCTGCGTCAAGTCCACCGAGCCGTCGATGATCGGCGAGACGATGATGATGAGCAGCACGAGGATGATCAACCGCTTCGTGGTCTTCTCAGTCAGCACTTTCCCGATCTTGGACGGCTCCGAGATCTCGACCACTTGCATCTCTTGGTTCTTGTTCTTCTTGAGCACGCGGAGAATCCGCAGCATGCGGAAGAGCCGCACGAGGCGCACGATTCGCCCCGCCTTGGTACCGGCCCGCGAGGCACGCCCGGCTTTTAGCGCGGCGGTCTGACTCGAGCTCCCCGATGCCGTCGAGCCGATGATGTGAGACCAGATCCAGTCGATGTCGGGGATCACCGAGACCGTGGAGACCGCGTCCAAGTAGAACGAGAAGCCCAGTCCGCGGTTGAAGTAGTTCGGTCGACTGTACACGCTAAGTATGAGCTCTAAGGAGAAGAAGATGAAGCACACGAAGAGCAGGTTGTAGATCGTCATGTCGGCGCTCTTTGGACAGAAGCTCACGCGGAGGTCGTCACCGAAGAGCGCGAAGATCGTGCATAGCGTCAGGAAGGAGCTGATGTACTTGTTCTCCAGTATCAACTGGACGCGCTCTTTCGGAGACGGCGCGGGCGCAACGACCATGTCTTCCGGCGCCACTTTGTTGAAGCTCTTGCTGCTTGTCAGGTGCGCGAGAGTCGCAGCGGTCTTGAGCACAGGTGTGGGGCCAGCGTTTGCAGCAGTATGCGCTTGCGCCGACGAAGAAGAGGATGGCACATTGTTGTTAGTGATCTGCTTTGCCGAGCCTTTGCCACTACCCGCTGCACTTGCGCCGCTGGACATCGCGGCGCCGTATTTCTTCTCGGATCTGGCTGTGTGCGTCTGCTCCTCCTCTTCGGACGTCACGGCTACAAACTGGTCCCCGTGCTTTGCTTTGCGATTTCGGAGCGCCAGCTTGTCCTCCCGTCGAGCGCAGTCCGGCGGCTTTGTTTACAAAGACTGCTGACTGCTTTCTTCGCTGCTGTGGCTCCTCCTTCCTCCACGTCCGCTCTTGGGTCGCTCTTTGACGCACACACGCGCTGTACGAGTGAAGGCGCTTTAGCCCCTCGACGTTTGGTCCTTCACGGGAGAATTGGTCGGTCACCTTTGTCCTGAACGCTCTATAGTCTCAAGAGCCTTCAAGCAACCACCGCGCGGCTCTTGTGCATCAACGTCGCTGCGCGAAGCACTTGTCCCTCTTGCACTCTGTAACTGACCGCAAGCTAGCGCGTGAAGGCTGGCGAGTCGTGAGCTGAGCTCCTATTTTCAGTAACGACGGCTCGTGCTTCGTTTTTCGCTTTGCCGCAGACACACACACACACGCGCTCGCGAATCTAAAGTTGGACAGCGCGCACGATGAGGTTGGAAACGGACGCGCTTCAGCAAACAGGCAGGCGAGACGAGAACGGGAGGGGGCGGTGTTTAAATACCGCTTGAAACGTGCCTTTTAATACATCCGAGATCAAACTGCTGCTGGAGCGGAAGACGCTGCTGGCAAAACAGGATGTTGCTTTTCAATTTGTTGGACTCTTCCCTCCCTATCAACAGCACCAATACCGCCATAATAGCGAGTGCATTTACAGACCGGATTGTCATCGAACTATCCATGGGATTCTTCTCTCTCTCTTGCACACCCCCTTCTCACTGCTGCTATCTTGTCCCCGAGGCTGCAACAACAGACCACGTCTCGTGTTGTTTTCCATGGTGGTGGGAATGATTGCTTGTGCTCTGTCACACAGAAGAAAAAAAGAAGGAGAATTGCAGCTGGTTCTTACTGCAGTCGGACCTTGAGGAAAGCAAACAGGTAGCTCCAGAACTCTTTCGCGGCGACCTTGTCCAAGTGACGCTTGTCCGGGTGAATCTAAAAGACACCAGCACCACGAACAAGTCAACTACAGCCTCGAATAAATTGACCTATAAGCGCTCAAAGTAAATCATTCGTACCATGAGGATCTTGACGTCCCACTGCTTGATCTCTTCGCCGAGTTGGGAACCCTGATTATAGATATGAATGCCACACACTGCAGCATTCACAGAGAGAGAATTCCGCACACGTTAGGCAAACCCTTTTTTTTCATCGTCTCCTCAAGCCACGGCACGTCAGTAAGCAAGTCTCGCGTACCTTTCTTGAACACCTCCAACGGAAACTTCCACTTCCAGCCCTTGAACTGCCACGACTGTCCCGAAGCAATCACCGCGACAACACAGCGCCTGTAATGTACAATGCATGCATTGGCAGAAACGCATGAGGAACGCCGACGGCATCCAAGCAACGGATTCCCTTAGCAAGTGCGCACCAGTCCTTGTCGCGGAAGCGCGCGACGCTGTCGATAATCTTGAAAGTGTACTGCTCGCCGTCTTCTTCGTGCTGGAGGATGATTGACTGCGCCTTGCGGCAGCCCTCAGCCTTCTTCTGCATGTTTGGCACGTACACGCCGTCTTCGAGAAAGTCCTTCACGTTGAGCATCGTGAACAGATCGGAGAAGCCCGCTGGCACGACAATGATAGGCGTCCCTGTCACACACAAAAGAAACACGTGAGCCTCAACTGCGTGCATATCCCAGCAACCACCACCTTTATTGCACAAACTCACCGGGAATCTTGTCCTTCACGAGGCGCGAGAGCGGCAACTGCTCCTTGCGGACGTTGCTGGTCGGGGCGAGCAGCGTCGCCTTCGACGCCTTCTCGATCTTCTCCTTCGTCTCGGCATTCACGAGGTCGATGAGCTTGAGCACATTCTCGAACGTCTTCTTGTTTGCGTTCAGTACGTTCGTGCGATTCCGGAAAGTGCACTCGCGGTCCAAGATGCGCTTGATCGCGAGATCGCTCGCACTGGTGGCACCGCTCGTCGTCTCGCCGGCAGCTTTCTGCGACTCACTACAGTCGCAGCACACACGTATCAGACACTGCGTGACGCATAGACATGAAGAACATCCAACACGAAGCGTACCGTTTGTGGTCTTTGTGGCGATCCGCGTCCTTCGCGTCGTGCGAGAGCTTGCGCTTCTTGGCGTCCGCCGCGTCGGCGTGGCGCTGCACACCGTTCGCTGCATCCGACTTTTCGCTCGTCGCGCTCTTGGCTCCACTTGCAGCAGCATCGGCGCTACTTTCGCCGCCACCAGACGCAGCCGAGGACGCCGTGGGCTTACCATCTTCACCCAGGATCTGCGGCGACACGTCGATGTCTCCCTTCAGGAACGCGATGAGGTCCTTCTTGTCGACCGTCGAGACCATCGTGGCCTTCTCCGAGCGGCACTTGAGCACATAGTCGCTGAACGTGAGCGACGCGTAGCGGTAGCACGTGTACACCGCGAGCACGTCGTACTTTTTATCGGGCGAGTTCTTCGAGTGGTACGCCGTCGGCGCGTGCTTGGGGAACGTCTTGAGCGCCGAGCCGTCGAGGTCCGCGAGCACGACGTCGTCGCCCTCCACTTTGACGCTCTTTCCCTTGATCAGGTGCTCGCGCAGGTCCGTGAGCACCGCGAAGGCCGCCGCCGCAGAGGATGAAGATGCTGAAGTCGCCATCGTCGCTTTCCCTTTTGGGCAAAAGGCTCTGGTTGCCGTTTGACCACAGTCAGGACAGTTGTGCGGGGTGGTGGAGCGAAGCACCTTGGTTGCTCAAAAAGACCCCCATGGGGTGAAATATGAGAAATAAGGTCACTCGCGCGCAAACAGCACTCTTTCCGTGAAATAGGAAAGCAACGAGTGTTTGTCTAATTTGAGGGAATGCAGAGCTTCTGGCGGTAGATACGTTGAGGGCGATACACCAAAAGGCTTCTACGTCTGTGGCTACGTGCCGCGAACAAAGCTCACGTACGTCTGCGCATCGCAAGAAATCCCAGGCACACAAGACACAAGAGCTGAGGTCAGAGAAGCCCAATTCTGGGACCATCCTCACACAAAGAAAGCGCGACTTGCCAGGTAAATGAGGCCAAGCGCGACGAGCCACTTGAGAATCCACGCCGCAAGCTGACGACCAGAGCCTTCGATACTGCGCACGATCTGCATAAACAAGTCCGACGTCAGCCTTTATAGAATAGAACTCTTTCAGAAATGCCCTCAGGAATCAGTCCCACGGCACAGACACGTACGTACATCGTTGTTCATCTTAAAGCACTTGAGCGATTCGGCGAGCACAAGTTGCTTGGTGGCGTCGTCCATCGTGACGCTATTCACCTTGTCCTTGAGCGCACTGCGCAGAGCCTGAGGTGGACATAGACAAACAGACATGGTGAGCTCTTCGCTAGTTGCAAAACCCACACGAGGAGCTCAACATGGACCTTAAGTCTTACCATGCGGCTCTTGGACTCGAAGTCGAACGTGTTCAGACCCTCGCCCTCAGGCGGATCAAAGCTCTTCTTCACCACTTTCTTGATCATCTGACCGCCGGCGAGCAGCGCCGTGTACATGTGGTAGAAGTACGAGAGTAGCAGCGTCGGGTTCTACAAACACGGACGAGCACAGCACGCATTGTGGTCGTGAGTGTTTGTGTGCTGTAAACATTTAGATTCGGCAGTCTGCAGCACGAACCTTCTTTTCCAGCTCCTTCAAGTGCCTACACAGCGCCCATGACAGCAGCACAAGGCACACAAGATTGTTAGGCGAGCAGTTCCCAGTTCACCACACAAGAATACCGGCCACGTACTTGACGTAGGCTAGAGCCGCGGGCGTGGGCTTGAACTTGTCGCTCCAGTCTTCACCGAGGAAGAACTTCAAATCCTTGGCAATCTTGTCAGCCTGTCAAATGGTGGTTGCGCATTCATTCATACATGAGTTAGCTCATCACGAGCGCTTCGTCGTTATCATCAGATATGTAGCAGCAATTGCTATCAAGAAGCAACGTGTACGCACCCGGGCGAATTGTGGCAGGAGCTGGTGGAGCTCGCGCAACGACTCGTGCTCTTTACACGCCTCAATCGACGCCTCCAGCTGCGCGTACACGTAGTCTGCACAGCACAACCATAGCACACCATAGTCACACAAGCATTAGATACGTTCTATCCAATACGACACGTACACAACGCACACACACTCAGCACGTACAGAAGAGCAGCACGGAGCGGCCGTAGAGCTCGTTGTTGGTCAGCGCGATCAGCAGCTTCACGTTCACCAGCCTGCAGCATTCGTGTACACACACACACGTCAAGTCATGTCAGCAACATCAGACCACTCCAAGCAGACGCAGACGTAGTGCAGGCGCTAGCGCAGCTACGTTGCATCCACCGAGCTCGCAAGTAGCACTAGTGCGTGAGCAACCGAAGACGCACTTGTCGGAGATGTCGTGCACCTGGCGCGTCGCGGCGCGCATCTCGTCGGTCAGGAGGGGCGTCATCGTGCGTGTCGCTTTGGCTTTGCTGGAGGTACCCAAATCTGAAATGGCGTGAAGAGAAACTTCAGAAGAGGGAGCGAGAGAGGGGGCTACTAATTAATTCGGAGGTCTTGTATTGAAGCACGTTGACCTGGAAGTGAATATACTGTCCAAGTAGATTTTCGCGCATCAATTTGTGCAGTATTTTGATGTGCAAACAGGCGCAAAAACCTGTATGAAGTCATGGAAAGATTGCCGCGTTCTCGAAAAGCTCAGCACGATATTCAACCGACGACGACGATGAGTGAGCACGAAGACAAGGAGCCACACGACGCAGCAGAGCGCGACGAAGAGGTCGAGACGCACGTGGAGAGCGCGCCGGACGAGCAGCTGGACGACGAAGGCAAGAAGCTGCTCCACGAGGTACGGGAGCAAACGCTGACGGACGAGAACGAGGAGCTCTTTGGCAGCACCGAAAGAGCTGTCGTCGTCGCCCTTCTCGCTCGCAACCCATTATCAATCGATGATTGCGAACAGTGCACATGACTGATGATGCTGCGCGTACACGTGTGCATGTTTGTGGCAATGCGAGCAGGAGCGGTCGTTTATCTTTGAGACCCGCGTGGAGAGCGCCGCCAAGTGCCGGGACCGCGGCTCGGACGCGTTCAAGCAGAAGGACGTCGCGCGCGCCGTGAAATGGTACGAGCGCGCGCTCTACCACGTCGACTTTGATGAAGGCACGTGGCATTTCGAGGTACGACACGTTGCATTTGTGTTGCGCATTCTGAGCAAACCGACCGTCTTCCAAACTCACGCTGTAAACTGGGATGCTGCAGTTCCTGGACAAGCACCGCAATGCCGTGAACGAGGTGCGCCTGCCAGTGTACCTGAACCTCGCGGCGTGCTACCTGAACAAGTCGAATGTGGACTTTGCCAAAGTGATCGAGAACGCCGACCTGGCACTCGAGATCGACCCGCAAAACACGAAAGCGCTCTACAGAGGCGGAAAAGCGCACTTGCTTCGCGACGACCTCGACGCCGCGAAGAAGAAGCTCACGCAGGCGGGCAAGCACCAGCCGAACGACAAGAACATCCGAGAGGTATGCACATCACGCTTGTCGTTAGTGCGTATCCAATCATGTTGATTGATGCCGTGGACTGACAACCTGTGGTCTCCAACATG
>JAASFQ010000074.1:0-52370 GCA_023333845.1 Globisporangium polare | reverse complement strand
TGAGCGCAAGTACTCGGTGTGGATCGGTGGTTCGATCCTCTCGTCGCTGTCTACGTTCCAGCAGATGTGGATCTCGAAGGCCGAGTACGACGAGTCGGGTCCGTCGATCGTGCACCGCAAGTGCTTCTAAGTGCGTTGGTGGTTCGGTGGGCCATGGTCTTGTTTTGCGAGTCTGTGGTCGAAGCTCCATCAACTTTTAGAGAGATCACCTGGGGTGCTTTGCTGTGCCGATGCTGTCTCGCGTCTTGAGGCTTGAGTGCTTCGAGCGAGCTGTCTTGGTCTGGCTGAGTGGTCGAGTTGTTTCCTACTAATTTTTACATTAACAACACGAATTGCTTGAATGTGTCCCATCGTGCTTGCCTTTGCGTCTTTCTCCGTTCTCGTGGACGGCCTGCTCGTGATGAACATGGTTGACCTTTCGGTTTGCTTGGTTTGATTGAGTGCGTGATCGACCCATCAATCCGACTGAGGCTCAGAAGTTTGTTGATGTCATGGGTCTGGATTGCGAGTGAGATGGCGATTTTATTCCCGGTGGATTGGATTCCGAGGCATGCGATGGCGGCCAGGGAGACTTTGTCCCATCATGCAGGTCTGCATGGCTGTCCACACATATACGGAGCTCCGCCAGCATTCTCACCCAAGCTAGCAGGCACATCGATGGGTGTCGCGCAGAACGACCTCGAAGCACGTTCCGATGGTCTCGCAGTATGGGAAGTCCAACGTTGCCACGCACTCGTGGGGGCGTTTACATGCAGTCTTGCTGGCTCGTAGTGGCACAGACAAGGAGGCGATGTGCTGCAATCTCGATCGAGCTCAGTGTATAGTTTCAGATACTGCACTTGTTTGACACGCGCATGCAGGCAGGGAGGGAGGCTTCCATGGAGACTTTGGTGCTGCAGACACCCAAGCACGAGCTTTGAATGCAGCTCGGACCCTCGTTTCTTCGCTTTGCGTTGCGTCATTCCACATCCAAGAAACGAGCTTCGATTCTCCAGAGCGGAGTCCCTCTGCATTGCGATACCGAGCATCAAAAGGGTTGATATCGAAAAGAAAGAGGGTTCGTGGAGCTGACTGAACAGCAAACAATGTGCAGACGAAGAAAATAAGCAAAGCAAAGCAAAGCGCCTCGGCGATGTGGGCCTTCGGAGACAACGCGGAGAGCGTGGACGACGACGACGTGAGCCAGCGGAAGCAGATGCTCTTGGGCGTCGTGTTCAAGGCCTCGAAGGAGGACCTGGGCGTCCAGCAGCAAGAGCAGCAGCAGCAAGGCGGCAACCACTACACGGCCACAGCCTTCACGCCTGACCTTACGTATGGTCCTCGCATCAACCAGCTATACAGTAGCGACGCCGCTAGTGGTCTGTGGAACGATCTGAGTCTCAGTGGTGGTAGTGGTAGTGCTACTGCTACTGTAGAGGCTGGTGCCGAATGGCTGGGCGACGACGCGTTCTTGATGCCGAGCGAGCGGATACAGCAGCAGCAGCCAGAAGTGGTGCAAGACGAGGACGAGCAGAAAGAGGTCACGCCCGTTGAACGATCGCTGCAGCTGACGATTGCTATTCCAGCCCAGAGCAACATGGAAGCCGTAGCCAAGAGAGAGAAAGATGGCGCTGGTGGCGAGGACGACGCATACCAGAAGCTCTCGCCGCGGTCGCGCAGGAAGCGGAAGAACAGAGACCAAATGCGCCAGGCGCGGCAGAAAGAGAAGGTGAGCTGCCCGCCTGAGCCTGGCTTGCTCTAGAATTGAGGCGTCCATCTTTTCAATGCGTTCGTTTAGAGCTGACTCACGTTGTGGTTTGGTACTGAGACAGGACACGATGCAGACGCTGCGCGATACGGTCGAGCGCCTTGAGGCCAAGTACGTACAGGCCGTGAAGGAGAAAGCGACCCTTGCTGCCGCGGACTCGACCGACGCCCAGCGAGCGCTGCGCTTCCCGTACATGACTTGGTACACGCAGTCGTCTGCTGCGACACTGGGGAACAACTTCACGACGGGCGCGTCGTCCAAGTACTCGGAGCTCATTTCCGCGACGTCACGACTCAAGGAGGAGAACTTTCGCCTAAAACAGACGATCCACGAGAAGCACAAGCTCAAGGAGACGCTCGAGCGGTTCTTCTCGGACTTTGTGGAGACCGCGCCAGCTTCGCCAGAGGCTCTGGTTCGTCAATGTCCTTGGTCATTGCCATGCGCTAAGCGTGTCCATAACGATGTCTAGCGTTTATGTCTGTGTATTGCTCTCGGATTAACAGCGTGAAGGCATCCAAGAGATCAACATGGGTGAGTCCTGTAGCGCGTACGTGCCCATGACGGCCAAAGAGAGCTGGATGCTGATTCGGGACACGCACGAGCGGGTCCGCGCTGTGCACCAGTCGATAGCGAAGCGCGCTCAGGAACGATCACAGCAGCAGCAGAGCAGTACTAGTAAGCCGAGCTACTTTGGGTGGCAGATCGAGTACCACACACAGGGCAGCGTGCTGCTCTTCGCGTTCGAGAAGCCGTTCTACCACGTGACGGCGCTGCAGGCGATGGAGCAGATGTGGACGAACGAGCTCGCGATGAAGAGCTACCGCAGCGCGTCCGACGCCGCCAACCAGACGCTCAAGATCGTGCAGCACCTGAACGAGGACACGTACGTTTTCCAGCGCCGCATGCTCGACCAGTCAACAGCAACAACGAAGCCAAAGTACATCAAGACGACGTACATTCGCTTCCGCCTCAAGACGGCGCAGGGGTACCTCATCGGCCTAAAGACGATCGACAAGGATACTAGCAGCAGTAACATTAGTGCACAAGGCAACCAGCGAGAAGAGCAAGACAACGAGAACCTGTCCTGGGCGTCCAAGATCTGCGTCTGGACCGAGTTCTTGCAGGAGCACTCGCCCTATGGCAGCGAGTTCTGCGTCGCGCGTCTGAGCGGCTTCACGAACCTCCAGAGCGGGGAGCTCAACTGCCGCGTCGTGGTCGACACGATCATCCAGCTGCTGCGCTGGGAGAACGTGAACATTGGGCCGGTGATCACGCTCTCCAGCGACTGAGCTCGGATGCATCTCGATTCGGATAGCAGTGCAGCTCTCAAGCAGCCAGCACGCGGAACTTCACCTGCTGTCGAGGCTTCATTGAAGGTGGCTCTCGGCAGTGGGTCGAGTGCAGTTGCAAAACAAGAACTGGTGCGATCGGGAAACGGTGCCAGTCATTTTACCCGCCAACGCAAAAGATTGCCAGTCCAAGCATGTTCGAAAACAAGAGGTATCGCGAGTGCTGGGGCGTTCGGTAGCGACGATGGCGCAAGTTGGTCGCTGAAGCTCACCAATTCCAGGCGGTGCAGAGCTGGGGAGAAGTCGGGACAGGACGACAACGTACTCGCGCGTCGGCGATGGAAGTCACATCTCCCTCGGTATGAAGTCTCACGTGAACTGAGCTGAGCTTCACTGCGCCATATTTTCAAGCGAGTGGCACGATCCTGATTGAAAAGCAAGGTGGTGCAGCTACAGAGAAATCAAGGCTACGCAACGTGCGCTTTTGTGAACCATTTTGATTTACCAGGCAGCCACCCAAAAATCAAGAGGAACTGGTGAAAGACGCAACATCAGCATCCCAAAACTGTCATGTTGAGTCTTTGATTGCTGCTCAGGCGGACCTCTCACCTTGAATAGCAGCGATACATAGCACACGTAGTTAAACAGGCTTTGCTTTCATCGTAAACATGTGCTGTGCTTCCTTATCTCACTATGTACATTCTAAACAAGGCAATAAAGTGCTCGCACATTCAGCCCAGCAAAAATGCCTCTCCTTTCTATTTTCCAACTGTGAGTGACGAGAAAACAACAGCAACAACGACTTTTCTCCATCCAGACAAGGCGTTCGTTCGGTCGTGGAGCTCGCCGGCACGCAGCACGCACCGGCCGACGCGCGCGCGACTGGCGTCCGCCCTTCATTCTCCGCTCTGCGCACCGCAGCAGAGGGCCACAAGTGCGTCCGTCCATCGGTCTGTCTGTCCGTCTAGCAGTCGTCATAGAGTGTTCGGTGTGCGTACCGTACTGACGCTTGTTGAAGCCCTATGGACCACGTCACGCGGGACGGACCCGCTCGCGCCGACACCGGCACCAGCAACTTCTCCGCAGTGCCCCCTTCGCAAGCGCAGACACATCAAGTTCGCCACTCGCTCACCACCGACGAGCCGATCTACTGGATGTCATCAGCGGTGGCGGGCTACGACCATCAAGAACCAGTCAAGAACGGTAGTGCGCGCGGTGGTAACAACAGCAACAATGCGGCGCTCGTCGTGCCTGTGGATGACGCGCATGCGGGCTTGCTGAAGGCGGAGAGTGCGTCACCACTGCCAATGCCACAGCCTGTGTCACGATCGCGTGCGGCCGTCAAGATGAAGAAGACGCGAGCAGCTCCGCCAGTGCCCGCACCAGCACCTTACACCGCAGCAGGAACAGGGAACAGCAACGCGAGCTCGCTAGTCGGATCCACGATGTCATCGACATCAGCACGCAGAAGACAGCCGCAGCCGAAAGTCACTGGCGACAATGGCAATGAGGAACCTCTCTCGGCGCTCGAGCTGCGGCGCAAGCGCAACCGCGAGTCAATGCAGCGCACGCGCGTGCGCGAGCGCGAAGAAGTGGGCAAGATGCGCGAGGCGCTGTTCGTGATGGAGAGGGAGTACAAGCAGGCGCTCTTGCGCCAGTCGCAGCAGCAGGAGCGCAACCCGGTGCGGACCGAGTACTACTCGCTCTCGAGCGAGTCCAAGCGGCTCATGCGCGAAAACTTTCTGCTGCGCCAGAACCTCGAGCGCCGCCGCAAAGGCTACGAGCGCATGGAGCGCATCCTGGCCGACTACCACCTCGAGAAGACCGAGATCGACGTGGACGCGCTGGACGACGAAGAGGCGATCACCTCGGCGTTCGCGGTCTTTGGCATCGCGCGCATCACCGAGGACGAGGCGTTCGCGCTCATCGCGCGGTGCTCACAGGCGGTTGAGAGGCTCGAAAGGACGACGATGAACGTCTCGATGGAGTTCGAGAGCCGCTGCTTTGGCTGGCGCGTGCGGCGCAAGGTGATCGGCGAGAGCGGCGTGCACTTTTTGTTCACAAAGACGTACGCGAACCTGGACCCGGAGCGCGCCGCGAACCGCGCGTGGGACATCTACAAGACGAGCGAGAAGAACAACATGAAGCCCATCCGCGTGCTGCGCTTCGAGACGCTGCAGATCGTGAACGAGAACACGCACGTGCTGGCGCGCGACATTGCGCACCCGCGGCACAAGGGTGTGGTGCTGCGCTCGATCTTTTTGCGCTTCAGGATGCAGACCGACAAGGGCTTTGTCGTCGGCCGCTCGTGCATGAACCCAGACTCTGGGTCCACGGCTCATAGCGAGCCAGCGGCAGCAGCACCGTTGGGGTCGAATAATGGCCACCATGTGGGCATTCGGTTCGCCGACCTGACGACGTGGCTCGAGGTGAACTACTTGGACCCGCAGCGGCGCGACCAGGTGGGCTGCCATGTCAAGTTCGGCGGCTACTGCGACTACAAGACCACGCACGACCTCAACGAGCGCTTCATGGATGTGCTCTTCTCGGTTGTGCAGATGGAGAACCGCGTGCTCGAGCCGCTCGTGCCGCTGCTCATGTAGAAAATGAAAGGTGGAGGCTGTGGAGAAACAGTGTGCATTTTCTAAGATTTTGAAAGAAGAATAAACAGAAGCATGTAGCCACAGCACACCAACTGAACCGAGATTGAATGGTTTGTGATGTTTGAAAGCGTCCACCGGTTGTCCACAACAGTGAGACGGTGCCGGCAGTGTGATCGAATGTCTGGAACGTAAAGGCACCGGCGCAGACGAAATAGTTGCTCGATGTCCACATTCACTTCATTTGTTCGCCACGGTCGACCTTTTTGGGGTGGCGTATCACGAGCCTTGGCAAGCTGAGCCAAGCCGAGCCGGATGTCATCAAGGGGTAGGCTTGCTTATGGCGAGTGCCTTGACGATACCAACATTTCGCTCGAAATGATGTCAAGAGTGACGGTCAGCCGCTCCTCTGCATCCAATCAGACCGCACTGCAGGTGGCTTCGGATAGTCGTTGGTACCAAAGATAAACGAGTTTGGCGAGGAGTCAACAGGAAGTTGGCAGTTTCGACCTCGTTCCCTCGATTGCATCCTCTTTGGTGTTTGCTGCTCCTCTCGGAATGAATAGGGCGTCCTCTGCGATTAGTCCTTGCCGTCAGGCAATCGACTAAGCGAAATATTTCAACCAACCAGCGGCCTTCGTTCGCTTTTCTTGTTCTCCCGCACCTCTCGCAAATCTCCGTCACAAATGAACGCGCAAAATGTGTCTGTCCTTGTATAAATGGATAGCAACCGTTCTTGCTTGTGCGAGGCAAAGAGCCATTTCGAATGCATTCGGAAGGGGAATCCTGCAGAAATACGTCAAATGACAAGCGTTCATAAAAAGCAAACGCTACCGTCGTATGCGACAGAAACGGCATGTGCCGCGCCGACTGCTCGGTCCAGAGACCAGAAGGAACGAGAGAGAAAGCGAGAAAGAACAGCTCATCAGACCTCAAGAACGCCTCATTTCGCTCGCAACAAGTCGCCTGCCTGCCTGCCTGCTGAGACCTGTCGGTCGATCGACCTGTCACGCAAGCGCATTGGTCGCGTGTCCCCCCTCCCGCAGTCAGTCAGTCAAATCCCCACGCACCACCACACACAGGAGACACCAACCACCAGCAGCCTCTCTGAATGGCGATCGAGTTTGCCGAAGAAGCGAGCAGCGGCGGAGGCGCGTGCAGTGGCAACAGCAGCAGCGGGTATGGCGGTGGATATGGCGGCGCGAACGACCTGCTGCAGCAGATCGAGGACGACTGGGCGACCGACGAGCCGGACCTGCTCGCGTTCAAGAGCGAGGCGGACGAGAACATGACGGCTATGTGGAACATGGACTCGATCGACGTCGCCTCGACGTTCGCCGGGGAGCCGAGCGCCGTGCTGCTGCGTGGTGAGCACATTGGTAGCAGCAGTGAACATGGTGTGGCGACAGCGGCAGACGCGCTCTTCGACGTGACGTTGACCAACTGGTGGGACCAGCCAGCAGCGAGTGGCGTCGAGCTCGTCGGCGCGTTCGAGAGCAGCCTGAAGACGGCGTCGACGCTGCACCCGAGTATGTCGCCGCTGGCCGTGAAGCAGAGCGCGAGCGTGCCGGACAAGGAGGTGACGGACGCGCTGCTGGCGGTGTTTGCGCCGCACGCGATCCTCGCGAATGACGACTCGCAGACCGACTCGGGCACCGAGTCGAACTCGTCGAGGCTCCCGTTCGGCGAGCTCACGCTCTCGCGGGCTGACAGCTCCGCGAGCAACGTAAGCAGCAGCAGCAATGTGTTCCTGTCCAGTAGTACAGCTGACAGCGGTGACTCGGTGTTTACCCAGAGTGCTTCCAAGCCGCCCAAGCCAACCTCAGCATCAAAGAAAGGGAAGGGCAAAGCCAAGGCCAGGACTGCGTCAACAGAGACCGTGAGTGTGAAGCTGGAGCAGCTGGCCGACGACGAGAAGGACCTGACGCCGCTCGAGATCCGCCGCAAGCGCAACCGCGAGTCCATGCAGCGCGCGCGGCAGCGGCAGCGCGACGATGTGGATGAGATGAAGGAGACGCTGCAGGAGCTCGAGGCGCACTACCAGAAGCTCAGCGACGCTGCCCAGGAGCGTCGTGGACACAGCGAGTCACAGATTGTCGCCGCCATCACCAGCAGTAGCAGAAATCAGGGCAGTCAGAGCCAACAGCAGCAGCGTCTCGAGGCCGACTACTACGCTGTCGCGGACCTCTCGCACACGCTCAAGGAGGAGAAGTTCATGCTCGAGCAGCTGCTGACGGACAAGCAGAAGACGTACCGGCGCATGGAGCAGGTGATGGTGGACCGCGTGCAGGAGCTCGAGCTGCCGTGTCCGACGACCACGACGCCCGAGTCGCTCTTCTCGGACTTTGAATTCACGCCCATCACGGAGGAGCAGTCGAACGAGCTCATCCGCCAGTGCTACGTGCAGATCCTGCAGTTCCAGGACGCCGCGACGCCGCTCACTCCGCCTCGGGGCATGAAGGCGAGCACGAAACCTTCTTCAGCAGCCAAGCCGCAGCCAGCGGGGACGATGGTGACCTCGAATCCGTTCCCGCCTACGGCCACGTTTGGCTGGAAGGTGTCGTGCCACGTGACGCCCGACAAGGACTTCTTCGTGAGCTTTGCCAAGTATTTCAAGGGCGTGTCGGCGGAAGAGGCGATGCTGAGCTCCTGGTCGCGCTTCAACGATCCGCAGAAGGGCCGTGCGCCGCACCGCAAGCTGCTGCGCTACGAGGTGCTGCAGCGCGTGAACGACAGCACGTACGTGGCCGGCGTGGACATCCACCACCCAGTGAAGAAGGACAAGCAGATGCGCAACATCTTCTGCCGCTTCCGCCTGCAGACGGCCCAGGGCTACGTCATCGGGCGCTCGTCCATGAACCCCAAGTCGCCCGAGGTGCGCAAGCAGGCCGAGCAGCAGTCGTCCTTCGAGTACGTGGACAACTACTCGTGGATCGAGTTCACGACCGTGGTCGACCCCATCACGGGCGAGGACGGTGTGTGCGTCAAGTTCAACGCGCGCACCGAGTACAACACGCAGGAGGACACGCACCTGCGCCTCGTCAACTCGCTCTACCTCACGCTCCAGTGGGAGTGCGCGGTCATCCCGAACACCAAGCTGGGCTTCTTCCTGTCCTTGACACCGCCGTCCTAGTGGTGACGCGGTTGGAGAGCTACGAATTGGCGAAGAGAAAGAATCCTCGATGAGTCATTGAGCTCCGAGAGGCTCGACCGCAACCACAGACCTTACCACACACATAGTATCTAATATATAGTCACGCGCATTGTCAGTTTATTAACGCCACTTGCATCTGATCTTGTCTTCTTCACGCATTCGATTCACCCTGTCACACGTGTCGCTCCTGAGATGGTACGTACTGTACCCAGGGTGCTTGATGGCTTGACTGACTCACGTGTCACTCACTGACTCAGCAAGGAGTCAGCCAGAATTGGGATTCTGAACGAGAGTCGGACCGAAAGGGCAGCTGCGGATCCGCAGCCACCTGAGCCTTGAGCTCAGACACGGCTTGTCGACCAGTACAGTACCGGTGCTTGGCCATGGATCTGGTTCTCTAGAGCGTGTTCGCAGACGACGTTGCCGCAGCACCACCGCCTTCTCCACCGAGCTTCTCCTGCGCGAACGCGAGGCGGTCCACGTACAGCTGGTACTTCTCCTGCGTGAGCTTCTCTCTCTCGGCGACCACCGCGCTCTCCAACACACTGAGCTGCTGCATCTTGAGCTCCATCTGCTGCAGCTGGTTCTGCAAGAGCTCCGTCACGAGGTCGCGCACGGGACCCTTGGCCGTCGCCTCGGCGATCGAGTGCGCGCGCACAGCGAGCAGCGCCGCGGCCGTGGCGCCCGACGCCTCCTTGGCGACCGCCACCACTTCTTTTGTGAGCAACGGCGAGACACTGCTGCTGGTAGGCGCCGGGTTGTCCGAGGCGCTCCTCATCTCCACGTCGCCGTCCGCACCAATTTCCGCCTTGACGGCGATCCCAGCAGCCTCAGCGCTACTGGCAACCACAGCCGCGGCCTGCTCCAGCGACGACGCTCCTCCGTTCATGGCATCATCTCCGTTCTCAATGGCTGCTGGTGCAGTCGCGATCTCGCTCTTAACGGCTCCAGTAGCAGGTGCTGAGGACGTCACTGTCACAGCGGCTGGCATGGTGTGCAGCTGCTGGACTGCGCGGATCGCCGCGCGTGCCGCGGCCTTGGCCACGAACGGGTCCACCTGGGAGACGAGCGCCGACATGTCAATGACCGACGCATTCATAGCCTGCGCGTACTCGAACGGCCGCTGCAGGACGTCGGCCGCATGCGCATTGTTCGCGTGGTTCGCCTCGCCATTTAATCCCGAGCCCAGCTGAGTGACACCGACCTGCTGCAGGATCGGGAGCTCGAGAAAGTGCAGCATGCAGTCCTCGGCCGTCTTGGTGCGGAGCTTGGCCGCGATGACGTTCCAGTCGCAACTCTCGTCCGAGTCGCGCCCGCTCGTCGCAACGGTCTCGAGCAGCAGCTTCGTCTCCTCGGGAGTCCACTGTGCGGGCGCCTCGACGCGCACAAAGTCCGACGCGTCGACGCCGTCGGGGAATACAGCGGGGCGGTGCAGAAAACACTCGTCACACAAGCCCGAGCCTGGCGCGAGGCAGAACACGCCCAGCGCCATCTCCTTGGTGATGGCATTGCCGTTGCCGTTCGCCTCCGTCACCTTGCGCTTCGACTCGGCCGAGAGCTCAAAGGCGACCTCACCCAGGCCACAGGCCTCGCATTTCCACTTGCGGCGCTGGCTTCCACCAGTCGTCTTGGCGTCGTACAGCACGGCGATGGGGCCGCTGGCAGTCGATGACGAGGACGGAGCGTTAACAGCGGGCTTGAGCGCGTAGTTGGCGTGGATCGCCGGGGGCATGGCGTGCGGCGGCACGCTGTAGTTGATGAGCCCCCAGTGGGTCAGGAACTCGTGCACGCGCAGGATCGCGCAGGCGTCGCCCGCGAGGTTGCGGCGGCAGGCCGTGGCCGTCAGGTACACATGCGGCTGCTGGCGGTACGCGTTGATCATGAAGTTGCGGTACTTCATGTAGATCTGTGGTGTCTTGGACGAACTCCCCTTTACTCCGGGTGGGACGCTTTTGCGGGAGAGCGCCGCCTCGTTCACAAAGAACTCGGGCAGCATGCGCTTCTCGATCGGGTTGATCGCCTCCATAGAAAACCACGTGCTACAGCGCGGCACGACCACGCTCTTGGCCACGGGCTCCTGCGACGGTGCGTCATTGGCTCGTGATGACGCGAGCTGCTGCTGCGGGGGCGACGCCACGCTCTGCTGCTGAGCAGGAGACGGAGCTGCTGGCGAAGGCGCGGCCGTAACGACAGGAGCAGCTACAGCCGCAGAAGCAGCGACTGCAGGAGAAATGGGGGCTGCCTCGGGGGATGCTGTGGCCACTGCGGCGGCGACCGGCGCGGACGGAGACGACTCGGAAGCGCTCATTGTCTTTCTGGCTGTTGTCAGGTGCCGTTCGCTTCGCTCGGCGCCAATTATGAAATTGCGGCATTTTTTGGCCAGCACGTTTTTCGTTCACTTGGAGTTTGCATGGGAGGTACAAGTCAGGATAAAAGTCAAAAGAAGAGGATGTTTGATCCGACAAAGTCATTTTTGCTGCGACTTTTCTGGATGCTGTCGGATATTTTGAGCGAAAATGGTCGCAAGCAGTGAAGCATGGGTGTGGATACACTTGCGAGAGCTAGCGCTCCAGCATGCGAGTGCGTGTTACCGCTGGGCCAAGCAACTCGTGCACTGCGAAAGCAAGGAGCCAAGTTGCAGCCACAGCGCTTTCAAGAAATATTCTCGAAACAACACAACACAAAATATCCCAGCCACCAACAAGGATCTCTTCACAAAGTGTCCTTCTCGCTCATCATTCACCACTCACTCCACAACACACGCGACGAACGCAGAATACGCTCACTAGTACGACTGCGGGACGTTAAATAGCGACGGGCCGGACGTGGCGGCCTCGAGCCTCATGACCACGAGCAGCACCTCGACCATCCAGAAGTACGAGTTCGCGCCCACGGTCGGGATCGCGCCCGACACGCGGCACTCGCAGTGCTCGCCGTTCTCGCCAACCGGGATCCACTGGAGCCTAGTAAAGAAGCACACAATTCACGCACAACCAGTCATGTTGAGGGTCCCCTCAAGCATACATAAGTACAGATAAGTCAGGACACCAAGCCCTTGGGACGTACCAGCAGTTGACGTCGTTCCAGACCTCGTAGCCGTCGCGCACCGAGACCGAGAGGTCTTCGAGCATGAGCTGCTCGTGCTCGAGCCCGCGCAACGTGATCGAGTACTCCTCCGCAGTGGCGCCATTGACGTTATTATGCCGCTGCTTGACGCGCGAGACGAGCAGGATCGTCTTCATGACCATATGCACCTCGCTCTTGTCCATGGACTGGTGCTCCTGGAAGAGCACGACGTTGTCGTCGTCCACGACCTGCACGACCGAGCACCACATCTTGACGGCCGGTGAATAGAGCTTCGTGAAGCCCTTGGGGTCCTTGAAGATCGCCCAGGACGCGTCCAGCGTCTGCTCGGCCGTGCGGTTCAAGAGCATCTTCTGGAACACAAACTTGAACGCGCCGTCCTCGATCGCGCGCGTGGTCTTCCAGCCGCCGATGCCCTCGCCACCGTCGCTGAACGGACCTCGGGGCGTGCGGTGGCCCACGAGCGCGCTCAGCTCGTGCTTGGCGTTCTGCCAGATGCGGTCGCACTCGTCGGGCGCGAGCCGCTTCTTCACGATGAACGGCACGGGGAAGGACGTCGCGAGGTACTTGGACTCGTCCACGAGGTGCTGCCGCGTGAGCATGAACTGCCGCGTCTGCTGGTACAACACCTCGCGCGCCTGCTGGTTCTCCGTCTCGAGCACGCGCTTCGCGTCGTCCAGCTGCCGCAGGAAGAGCTCCATCTTGTGCTGCTGCGGACTCAGCACCACGGGTCCGTCCATTGTCAGCGCAGTGTTAGGTGAAGAGGGATCGCCAGTGAGCAGCCGACGGCCATTCCCGCTAGCGCCGTTCTGTAAGCGCATCTCCTGGATCTTGTCCTCGAGCTCACTCACCTGCGCGCGCAGGTCATTCATCTGCGAGAGCTTGCGGTAGTAGTGGCGCCGCACGCGCAGCCGGTTCTTCTCGCGACGCGCCTCGGCCGTCGTCATGCCCTGCGTCTCGCTGCCGTCGCCTCCCAGTTCTTCATCGTTGCCATCGTCTCCATCTGACCCACGCGCTGGCACCTTTGCTCCAAGCTTCTTAGCACGCCCACGCCTTGTGCCACTGGCGTTATTGCTTGTAGCAAATGCTGAGGCTGCAGCTGGGGCTACGCGGGGCTGTGAGGCTTCGCCGCCGCTGTCCACCGAGGACGAGCCGGGTGACGAGGACGACGACATGACAGCGTAGGACGGCGACGCGTCGTACTCGGGCGCGAACTGCACCACGTGCTGCATACTCAGCGGCGGCACCGCGAGCAGCGTGGGCTGGGGCGGAAGCGCCGCTGTGATCGCGGCCACGGCCGAGCCGAAGCGCGTCGTCCCACTACTGTCCCCCTGTTGCTGGTGGTCGTCCTCGGCCGTGCCGAGCTGCGCGCAGATGTCCACGAGCCAGTGGTTCATCTCGTCATCCAGCGGCGGCGGGTGTGGCGCTGCTGGTGCGTGTGCTTCTGGTGCCGCAGACATCATCACATTGGGACTCGTACCAGCAGCGACATGAAACGCCGGATACGACGCCGGCGGCGGTTCGCTCTTGGCGCACGTGGCGGCGGCGGGGTTCTCGCTCTCGTACCGAGACTGCTGGTAGTGGAGGTCGTGCTGCTGCTGGTAGTAGTACTGTGGATGCTGCTGCGTGGGGACGCCGTGGCTGCTGCCGGGCGGAGAGCGCTCCATGCCTCTTTCGCAGTCACTCGGTCTGTCAGTCACCGAATGACTTGAAATGAGGAGCTCTTGCGTTGCAGTTGCTCCCGTTTTTTCCCTTCTCTCTCTCTCCTGGCGACCGTGTTCAAATAGGCGGAAAGGGGAATCAACAGAAACCCTCTCGAAGTCGCTAGGCAGCTTGTCTCGCTTTTGTGTCTCTCGGCGGAGGAGTGCTTCCTTCCCTTGTGGGATCTGTCTGGTGAAGGGTGTTGGCGCGCGGGTGCTGCTGATGGGGACGCTATTATTAGTTGGATGTGGGTGAGTGGTGTTGTTTGTCTGTGCGTGCGTGTGCCTGGCGGAGGTTATGAAGCTGGAGCTCTTCGCCTCAGCCCGACTTGCGAGTCACCAGACGCACAGACGGACGGACGAGACGAATCGAGCGCGCGTGAAATAGTATCTAGACTGCCATAAGACCCAGGCTCGCGGGTCGCAAAGAGAAGGAAGAAAAGAAAGTGAGGGCTCCTCCGTCATCGCGAGAGCGAGAGCGCACGCCAGGACGTGATTCGTCTCGTGTGCCCATTTGACTGGAATGAATGAAGCTGGCATTTCGGAACACCTGGGTGGTGGTATTCACGCAAAAAAGAAGAAGAGGCGAGCGATAGATAGAGGGGTCTCACGGCTATTCTTCGACAATGTGAGTGCTGAGCGGCTATTTGATATTATTGGCTGAGCACAGCGTGGAAGATTTGGTGGGCGAGATTTGTCGAGCGGAAAAACTACTGAAAGAATTGAGCAGGTTAAACAAAGGATTTCACTTTTGGTTTCAAGCAGCTGAGCAACAAAGGAGCAGCCTCCTCCGTAAAGAAAAGCGAGCCAAAGTTCATGATAGCGTTGTTGTTGCGCGGAAATGTCACTCCCGTATTCAAAGCGGTGTGTTCGTCCAGGCGACGGACGTGCGAAAGGCTGTGGGCGACGACGCAGGCTGGACCTCCAAGCAGCGACATTCAAGGCGCGCAGTTAAGCCGCGGCTTTCAAATGCATTACTCCGAGGTCTTCGTCTGAAACACGCGGCACAAAATGCGGGCACAAGCGAGATGGCAAGCCCGAAAACGGCTGGGAAGGGAAACGGACCACGGACATATTGTGTCCGAGGCCTTCGCTCTGGGTCAAAAGGCGCAAGCGCTTCGTCAGCTTGTGCTGGCTCTTTGCGAATCCTTTGCCGGCGAGAATTGTGCTCCAGACATACTTCATAAACTCGGGGATTTTCCGTCTCGAAGCTTCCTCGGAAAATGTATCTCCCCTTTATAATCCACACGGCTGATGCTTTTCATCCAGGGCCTCGAGTTTGACTTGACTGAGCTGGATTGCTGAGCTCACGCCGCTTTGCACATGCGAGGCTTTGCGCTGTGTGTGTGTGTGGGGGGCAACTCGATACCTGCGCGTCCATGTGCTCGCGTGGTGCTCTCGCGGGCGGGGGGTGTTTACCCACTCTTGATTGCCTCCGCGCTTCTCAGCTCTTCCAAGCGCAGCTGATCAACGAGAACGCCAAAGCGACTGGCACATCGCGCCGCTTTGCGCCGTGACAAACGAGCGAGTGCTCACAGAGAATGGCATGGCGAACTGCCCGTTTCCGTGTTGCTGCATCTGCTCTGGTTTGGGTTTGTGCGTCAATATTCATAAATCTTTGTAAAAATATCCTCACAGAGGCTTTGTGCCCCAGCGTTCCCATAAATAATAACAAGCCGCGCCACTCACTATCACGGATGCTGCTGCTGCTGCTGGTCGCGGTACGACGACGCGCGCTCGAGCGAGGCTCTTAACGACGGCAGCAACGGCTGCGGCGGTGGCGAGTTCGAGTTCGACGATGACGACGGTGGCGTCACGCTCATCCGCGGCTTGGGCTCCGCGTACAATAACTGCTGCGGGGTGTAGCTCAGGCGCGGCAGCTTCACGGCGCGGTGCACGTTCTCGTAGTAGAAGCTCGCTTGGCTCAGGCCGTGGGCGCCGGCTCCAGCGGATGGTGGCGGCCAGCTTTGCTGCTGTGGCGCATTTGTCGGTCGAGCTGCGGCCGATGGCGAGGCCTCCCGTTGCTCGTCGCTTGCCGCAGAACCAGCAGCCATATAGCTCCGCTGGCTGTAGTACGCCTGCTGTTGTTGCTGGTGGTGGCTGGGCTGGTACATTGCCTGGAGCTGCTGGCCACGAGGACTGTAGTGGAGCTGTTCCGGCGCAGCCCACTGCTCGTGCTGCTCACGCGGTCGCTTGAGCCCAGCGACTTGTTGCTGGCCTTGATGCTGCTCGTACACTTGCTGACGCTGAAGCTGAACTGCTGGCGACGCGACTCGCTCTCTCGGGATACCCTCGCCTCTCACGTCACTATTGTGAGGTGAGCCCGTCGTCGTCGTGCTGCCGCGCGACTGGCGGTCGTCCGAGGCCTCGGACAGCCGCATCTTCTGAGGCCGTGTGGGGCTATTCTTGGTGCCTTCAAGGTCGTCCAGGGCCTCTTCCTCGACGCTCGCGATGAACTTGGCTCGCAATGCTGCGAGGTGGTCCTCGGCGTCGAGCTTCTGCTGCGTGGCCGCGGGCGAGTCGCACCAGCGAGGGGAGTACGCGCGCCTTCCGAGCTTGCGCGAGATCTCGACGCCGCAGAAGGTCGTGCCCGGCAGCAGCTTCTTGGAGATCCGCATCGGGTGGCAGTGCAGCTGCTGCGCGAGGAAGCCGCGCAGCAGCGTGCCGAACTGGAGGTTGAGCAGCCCGCCGCAGAAATACTTGATCGTCGCGGCCGCGAACTCTTCCTCGGCCTTGGTCCACTTGCCGCGCCGCAGCGGCGTCCCACTCCCGCCGAACACACTACCGGTACCGAGTGGAGGCGGGGAAGACGGGGCGCCGATGGCCGTAGCACTGGAGATGGTGGATGGCGATTGACGACTGACCTCATGGCGCACTTGGTGGCGAGGAAGCTGAAGCTGAGGCTGTGGCTGGCCGCCGATGGTCCCAGCGCGATGACTGCTTCCTGCCGTGCTCTCTGGACTCCTGTTCTTGCTAGTCAGCGCAGCAGCGGACACCGACGAAGACGATGACTGAGTGGTAGGCGACGGCCTGTGGGACGACATGGTGGCGATCTCGAGGATCGTGTGGATCGACGGGGCCACATGGCCTGCTGGCGCGGCTCGGTGTTGCTCCTGCCGTTGCCGTTGTCGCTGCTCGTGGTGGTCCTCCTGTTGGCGCTTGGTGTAGTGGTTTCTCGACACAGGCGCTGGGCCCGCGTTGGGAGAAGCCGAAGGAGGCGCTGGGTTCCAGTACACGGGTCCACGCGGCAGCTGGAAGACTGGACGCGGCGGCGGCTGGCTCTGGAAGCCTTGATAGATCGGTCGCTGGTGGGGATCCTGGCGGTGCTGGGAACCGTGGAGCTCGCGCATGAACTTGAGCTGCTGGCGCTGGCGCTCGAGGTCGACCTGCGAGTCGTGGCCCTCGAGGCCGCCGGGCGCGTAGGCGCGGGCGTCGCTCGGGTCCGGCGCGCCGTTCACGTACGTCATGCTCGTGCTGAGCCGTGCGTGCGGGTCTCCACGCCAAAGCGACAATGAGGTTGCTGGTGGATGGCTCGTAAAGATAAAAGAAAAAAAGGTGACTGGCCTGCTGTCCTGTGCTTTGGGTGTGAGACACGATGCCGTATGAGGAGCGAAGTGAAGTGAAGGCGTTCAGGAATATGGAAGAGAGAGAGAGAGTGAGTGAGGAGAGAGAGAGAGTGGCAGACGCTCGCTACAGTACCTGCCGGATAGAGTGGACATGGAGAGGGGCGTTCGAACCAGATCATCAAACCAGCAGCTCAAGTGGAGTTGAGCTCGCGCGAGTAAGCAATTCGTCAGGTACGGTACAGTTGCTTCTCTGTCGCGTGTGGTAGCTGCGCATGGGCTGGATTTACAGTGTGCGGCGCAGGGGATCGTACATGGAGGGATTGGCTAGCGACTCGACAAGCGAGAGTGGGAAGCGCACCTTACCACGGGCTGCACCGTATCACAGAAAGCAGGATTAGGAAGGACGAAAAGCAGCTGGAGGAGCGCAACAAGGTGAAATAAAAGTGGGTGAGTGACGTCAAAGTGAACCCACTGAGCCGAACCGCAAGGCGAGCTCTGATGCCATGACAATGGAGCGGAGACGCAAGGCAGCAAACATGAGGCTGCAGTATGGATCTCGCTGCGCACGGAGCTTGGGAGCTCCATCCGAGCAGCTCTCTCGCGAGGATTGGAGCCGCTGGCGGATATCAATGGAGAAGCGAGAGCGACAAGCAGTCATCACGGTTTTGTATGGCGCGTTTTTCTCACAAAGCAGCAGCAAACACGTGCAAATCAGCAGCGAGCAAATTTCGATGCAAAGTGGCGGCTGAAACGACGCCTTGCTTATCTTTCTCCAACCCTTTTTATATATGTTGTTGCAAGCTCCGATATCTCAGCTGCGTGACTGATGGAGCGTGAATCAGAAAGACCACCCCCTCCCTCCCTTTTTACAGGATGCAAATATCCTGACGCGGCCGCTGGCGCAGCAAGGAGAGGCCGCGAAGTGAGGACATCCGCCAAGTGTGTGATTGCTCATACAGTGGGACCCAGCGTTCATGGCTCTGACAAGCTCTTGAAGCGCACACACCAGCGTGATGTTTCCGCGGATCAGCAAGCGCGGAGGCGTTTTGCTGCTGCCACTGAACCGCTGACTGTCGTATTTCGCCTGGGTTGTGGCGCCCGTGTCGCTTACGTCCCAAATATCAGGTACAATCGCGACTCTAGCCTCCCGTTGGGCTGTAGCGCCAGCCGAACGTCAAATCGTGGGCAGCAACCAGTTGAATTCGGCTCCCGCTCCGTTCAGTTCCTTGCTCTGTCGACGCGAGTTGACCTCAACCCCCAAACGTGCACCTTTTCCAAAAGAAGCACGAGCACACCACAAAATAGTTGCCTCGATCTCCCGCGCATCATTCGCTGTTGGGTTACAACGAGGTCTCGGAGCTCTGCAAGCAAATGCTTAGCAAGTGTCCAGCGAGCGATGCCCAGAAGCTCTTTTGATTCGCGAGCAAAAGCAGACAAGGCGACAGGAGGAACGGGAGCGTCAGCACCGAGCGCCTCGGCTCTTCTCCAACCAACAACTCTCGCGAAACAGTAGGACGCTGATGCGCGCGTCAACGAGACAATAACTTGGACGCAACCAGACACACACACGGAATCCCAGCGCAAGCACAACAGCGGACGGCCACGGTCTCCGATAAAACGGAACTCTGCTGCTTGTTTCCCCAAACAAGCAGGGAAGTGTTGCAAGAAGAAAACAGGGGAGACGCGCACACAGTGGGTCTGCGCTCTCGTGGGCTGTAGACGCCTCGTTGCTCGTTGCTCTTGCTTCTCGCAGATCTGATGAGCAAGCGATGCCTGCAGAGTAGAAGCCCGTCGGCAATGGAAACTGGAGTGTACCTGCAGTACGCCGCGCAAGCGCATCGCTTCGCAGTCGCAATCGCGATGGTGAGAATGCAAACCCAACGACAACAGCCAACGGACAGATGAGGACTCGGCGCAGGTGATGACTGCCTGGAGCACCATCGAGGTTGATTGTCCCGCCGCTCCGGATTCTTCTCGACGGATCGCTACGAGCGCGAGACCCGAAATCCGATTGTTGTTGCGGCCGTCCAGAGCGCCACCGGACGACGATGTGGGAAAGCGGGGGGAGACTGGGCCAAACAAGCGGCGATTCCGCTTGTTTCCCAGGCGCATTGGGGTGCGAAACCGCATCTCTCGCGGACGCTTCGCTTTCGTTTGCTTGCCAGCGAGGACGGCAAGGTGCGTTAGATGAGTCAGGAATCGAACAAGTCCCAACTTTACAACGGTCGCTTCATTTGAGGGTACAAAAGCTGCTTTTGCAAACGGAAAATCGACACGACTCCAAATACTCGACCCTAAAGCGACATGTACATTTAGGCGCTCAGAAAGTCACATGAGCCTGACCACTTTTTGATACGGAACGACCTCCAAAATGGCCCATTCGAGATCTTCTTTTGAGAACAAAACACACACAAATGAACTGTCTTTTGATACTCATCTTGTAACTTCGACTGCTTTTAGTGAAGCATCTCATTTAAACCACCCCACTCTGTCGCCGCTTTGACATGTGCGGGTCACATAAATGACTCCATCGACAGTTCCGATGCGCACTTTCGCGCCACTCTCTGAGCGAGATGGCCCATCGTCACGCCATTGACAACTTGGCGCATAAGAGCTGCATGAAACTAGTGAACGCAGTTGGAACACGCCTCGCGCAGGCACGGACCACCTGGATCGAAGGGATATGTATCCGCCAATGTGCACTCGCAAACCTGTTTCGGGTTGTTGGGTTTCCAAGATGGGTGAAATCAACGTCCATCTTTGATCACTTCCAAACCGAGCGCAAGATGTTTCAAAGAAAAGCAGATTGTTTATTTCGAGCAGTTTGGGGAAACGCACAGCGGAGACTCCTTCAAGTACGATGCTGAGCAAGTTCGATTTGGACGGATAATCCCGACAGAAGCGGGGGATATTGCCAAAGAGGCAGGATTTCGTCAACATCGGAGGATTTCGCTCGTTTTGCGATGGAAATGAAGCAGCACCTTTTGCCAGACAAAACAAAATGAAAGCCGCCTCGATTCGCAGAGAGAGAGAGAGAGAGATTGAGCTCCTGCTGGACGAGTTGAAAGACAAACACGAACTCTCATGAGTCGATGGCGGCCGCGAGCAGCGCGCACGGCCGCGAGCAGCAGCACGGTCGCGGCGGACTACGAGGACGCGTCGCGCTTCGAGCAGCTGCTGGAGTCATACTTCAAGCCGCCAGTCAAGCCCAAAGCAGCGAAGAAGAAGCCCAGCACGCCATGCTTTCCAGCAACAGCCTCAGCGCAAGCACCGCAGCAACAGCAGCCGCGCCCGCCCGAGGACGACCTGATGGCGCTGAAGAAGTGGCTGCGCAATGCGAGCCCCACAAGCCAATCGCAGTTCACAACGCGACTATTCGACGCCACTCTGCAGCAGCTCAAGTGCGCGAAGCGGTCCGCCGTTGTCTTCTCACGAGTGGGTATAGTACAAAATGAGCTTTGGGATTGGTCTCTCGAGCCGAGCTTTCGCCATCACTGACTTACGTATGCACGTCTGTGTGTGGCCCCAACAGGTCATAACGCTCTGCTCCGAGCTCTTTGCGCGCAGCGTGGCGTTCCGAGCGCTCGTGGCCACGAATGCGGCCTCGCTCTACGAGCGACTGCTGGATGCGGCCGGGGAACCTCGAATAGGTACTAGCGCTATGTCTGCATCAGCCCAATTGACAGTCCACGTGCAAGCAGCACGCGCTCAGAATGCGCAGCTGCAGAGCGTGCTGGCGATGCTCGAGGCCTGGAAAGAGGACTTTGGCGACAAGTACCCACCGATCGCCGCGGGCCACGCCGCGCTCGAGCGGAGGGGCTTCGTGTTCCCGCATATCCGACAGAAGCGTTTGCGAGACGCGCAGCAGGACGCCGAGGCGCGGCAGCTGCGGCAGCGGATCCGCCAGGCGCAGATCGAGCAGATGGAGCGCGCGGCACCCGAGATCGAAGACGTGATCGTCGAGATGAACCGCATCTTTGACATCCTGGTGCCCACGCTCGACGCGTTCAATTTGTTTGACGACATGTCGCCCAGGGCTGCTACTGATGGCCATGAAGACTCAGAAGCTGGCGGTAATGCGGCGCCACGTAACAAGCCTGAGGTCAATGCGAGTGCTGTAACGAGCACTGCTATCAGTGATGATGACGTCGACGACGAAGCGGTTGAGTGGGAGGACGTGGCAGGCGACGATGAGGCTGACAGTGTCGAGTGGGAGGACGTCGATAATGGAGAAGCGAAAGAGCACAGCGACGAGAACGAACAGCGCAACGACGATGACGATGTCAATTTCGAGAGCGACGACGACGACGAGGAAAGCGACGATGATGGCGCCACGCTTTCGAGACTCGACATGAACCAGATCGTGCAGGCGTACGGGCTCGGGAGTTCGTCGTACCAGCTCACGATCGAGATCCCGACCCACGCGGGCATGTGCGAACAGTCGAGCGACAACGAAGTGCTGTTTAGACATCTCGCGGACGGCATCCTGCGCATCCGCAAGCGGTTCCTGCCGCTCGTACACGAGTGGAAGCAGCACATACAGCAGCATGATGATAACGGCAGCACAGGCGACAGCAGCTCCGGTGATCGCGCGCTGGCGTACCGCGTGGACGACCTGCAGCACCGTCTGGATCTGATCGTGTCCAAGTGGGAAGACCTGGTCGAGGAGAGTGAGAAGAAGCGGTTCGCGAAGATCACGCCGAGCGTCGTCTCGCTGCCGCTGAGCGCGTACGCCCCGCGTCGAAAAGCTCAGGCGCGCCCTGCGGGCCGCAAGCGCCAACGCGTGGTGCTGCTGCAAGACGCGCGTCGTGCGCGACCCAAGCAGTAGCCTAAGCAGGGAGGTGCCTCCACGCCAGTCAGAGCCCATGTTGCTGGTTCTGCAGCTCCTCATGTTGCGCGAGCGGGCTGGGATACTTCTTCCAGCTGCATGGAAACATCGATAGATGGCTTGACTTCTCCGGAGCCAACCAAGTGGCAACTCATCCATGTCAATTTTTTCCGCCAATGAGATTGTACCACTTGCCTGGATTTCATCCAATCAGGAGACTCAAGGTGGGTGGCCGGCCAAAAAGACCTGCCTGCTGCTGACTGACTGACCGACACACTCGGAAGAATCGGACGCATCCGCCGCCGCCACCAGAGAACGCGCGCTGCTGCTCGAGAGAGAGAGAGAACGCACGAGCGAACACCCGCACACCCCACTCGCCGTACCCATCAGTGACCGCACGGGCTGCTACCACCACCACGACAGCGCGCTCTCTTCTCCGCACGCCTCGCTGTCCGCTCGTCCTCTCCGCGCTTCCAGAGCTGCAGAACTGACGAAGCCTATCCGACTCGGAGAGCACACACACACACACATCACACGCATTTACACAACACACACACGCGCGTACCACATCACAATGGCTACGATGACTGACGCGAACGACTGGGAAAAGCTGCTCTGGAGCCTCATGGCCATGGACAACAGCGAGCGCAACCACGCCGAGATGCTCTTCGCTGAGCTCAAGCAGCAGAGCGACGCGACGCTCAGCGGCCTCGTGCAGGTCGTGCACTCGTCGCGCTCGGATGACGTGCGCGGGCTCGCGGCCGTGCTCCTCAGACGCGTGCTGCTGCGCGACGCAGTCTCGCTTTGGCCCAATGCGAGCGACGAGGTGCGTCACGCGGTTAAGCAGGAGCTGCTCGCTGTGCTGAGCACCGAGCAGAACCGCAGCATCCGCCGCAAGGTGTGCGACACGGTCGGCGAGCTCGCGAGCAGCATCCTCGAGGACGCGCAGTGGGAGGACCTGCTGCCGACGCTGCTGCAGTGGATCGAGACGCCGAACGCGACGCTGCGCGAGACGACGTTGCGCGTGTTCGAGATGATCGCGATCTACATCGCGACGATGATCGAGGCGAGCGTGGACGACCCGCAGGCGCAGTTCGAGGTCACGGTGCTCTCGATGCTCGTCCAGTGCATTGGTGACGCCGAGGGCCGCGTGGCTTTGAACGCTATCCGTGCGCTCTCGATGCTGCTCATCAACATGGAGACGATCCAGATCCAGCGCGAGGACCTGCTGAACGCGAGCATCCCGTCGATCCTCGCGGCGCTGCACCGCATGCTCCACCAGCAGCAGTTCGAGGAGGTGATGGAGACGCTCGAGGTGCTCATCGAGGTGGCCGAGCCGCACGCCGTGTTCTTCAAGCCGTGTCTGAAGGAGTACGTGCAGACGATGGTGCAGATCGCTGATGGCGCGGGCGGCGCGCTCGCGATCCCGGACGGCTGCCGGCAGCTAGCCATGGAGTTCCTCGTGTCCATGGCCGAGCACGCGCCGTCGTCGTGCCGCAAGCTCTCGAAGAACTACTTTGTGAACGCCGTGTACCCCGTAGCGTTCAAGATGATGCTCGAGCTGCAGGACCTGGACACGTGGAGCGTGGCCAACTGCGACGACGAGGAGGACGCGCTGGCGAACCACGAGATCTCGAACTTCGACGTGGGCTCCGAGGCGCTCGAGCGGCTCGTGGGCGCGATCGGCGCCAAGAAGTCGCTGCCCAAGTGCTTCGCGCTCATCCAGGAGTACGCGTCGAACGGCGAGAACTGGGTCTTCCGCCACGCCGCGCTCGTGGGGCTCTGCCAGATTCTCGAGATCCTCTCGTACGACAACCTGGACGCGATCGTGCGCCACCTGCTCACGCAGGCCTACGACGCGCACCCGCGCGTGTGCTGCACGGCGATCGACGTGATCGGCCAGATGTCCGTGGACCAGGGCCCGCAGTTCCAGGAGGCGTACCACGCGCAGGCGCTCACAATCCTGCTGCACTACCTCGAGGACTTTGCCAAGCCGCGTCTGCAGGCCCACGCGGCCACGGCGCTGCGCCAGTTCATCGACATGTGCCAGCCGCAGGTGCTCGAGCCGTACCTGGAGAAGCTGCTGCAGCAGCTGTTCGCGCTGCTGCAGGCGGCGTCTTCGACCCACTCGCGCATCGTGCAGGAGCAGGCGATCACGGCGGTCTCGTCTATCGCCACGGTCTCCGGGAAGGGTTTCGTCAAGTACTACGGCGCCGTGATGCCGTCGCTCAAGCAGACGCTGTTGACGTGCCTGCAGGAGAGCACGACCACGGGCGACGCCGGCTCGTTCACACTCGGCGGCATCACGCTCGAGTGCATCAGTCTCATCGGGCTGGCCGTGGGCAAGGCCACGTTCGCGGGCGACGCGCAGGAGATCATGAAGATCATGGCCGAGATGCAGAACACGCCCAAGATCGTCGGCAACGAGTGGATCCGCACGTACCTGCTGCAGGCCTGGGCGCGCTGCTGCAAGTGCCTCGAGAAGGATTTTGCGTCGTACTTGCCCGTGGTCATGCCCACGCTGCTCTTCGCGGCCATGCAGCAGGCCGAGTTCGAAGTGGACCCGTCGACGCTCGCGGACGACGACGACGACTCGTCTTCGGCCGCCGGCACGGACAGCGAGGACATCCAGATCGCGCAGGTGAACGACCGCTGCCTGAGCATCCGCACGTCCGTGCTCGAGGAGAAGGCCACGGCGTGCCAGCTGCTCACGAGCATGGTCACGGACCTCGAGGAGACGTTCTTTCCGTACGCCGAGCAGGTCACGCAGGTGCTCGCGCCGCTCATGACGGACTCAGTGCACTCGGACATCCGCTCGTCGTCGATCAGCGCCATGCCGGCGCTCGTCAAGTGCGTGGCGATCGCGTCCACGAACGCCGAGGCGATCAAGCAGATCGTGGACTTCACGCTCGGGCGCCTCGTGCACGCGCTCACGTCCGAGCCCGAGCTCGAGCTCGTGATGAACATCATGCAGAGCATGAAGCTCTGCATCTCGCACGCGCTCGAGCACCACCCAAACGTGCGGCTGAACGAGGCGCAGCTGTGCGAGCTCGTCAACGGTCTGCTGCTCGTGCTCGGCGACAGCTTCCAGCGCCGCGCTCTACACCGCGCGCAGAAGGTCGTGGACGACGGCGAAGAGTACGAGGACTTCGTCGACCAGCAGCAGCGCGGTAGGTACGAGGACGAGGGCGACGATGACGAGGACTCGGAGAACGATGAGAACCTCGAGCAGGAGCTGCAGTTCGTCATGGGCGACACGCTCGGCAGCCTCGCCAAGAGCCACGGCGAGCAGTTCTTCCCGGTCTTCCAGGCGATCCTGTGGGAGAAAGTGCGCGAGCTCGCAGCCGAACACTGCCTCCCCGAGGACCGCAAGCTCGCGCTCTACATCCTCGACGACGTGCTGGAGTACTGCGGCGAGCCGGCCATGCGCGAGCTCGACGTCTTCCTGCCGTTGCTGATGGACGTACTCAAGACCAGCGACGGGTACTCGCCGCTCGTGCAGGCGTCCGCCTACGGCATGGGCATCTGTGCGCGCCTGGGCAAGGGCGCCTTTGCCAAGCACGCCGAGAACTGCTTGACGCTGCTGCGCGGCGTGCTCATGCACCCGAAGGCGCGCGCGCCCGCGAACCTCAACGCGACGGACAACGCCGTGTCGGCCTTCGGGCTCATCTGCGAGTACCAGAGCAGCGTCGTAGACGCCGCGACACTCTTCCCGCAGTGGCTCAGCATGCTGCCGCTGCGCGGCGACCTGGAGGAGTCGGTCGAAGTGATGAAGCGTCTGTTGCGATACGTGCGCGAGCGCAACGAGTGCGTACTCGGCAAGGACTGCAGCCAGCTCAGCGCCGTGGTCGCGATCTTCGCCGAGGTGGTGGCGAGCGGCGACGCGTTCGCGGCCCAGTGCGGCGACGACGTCTTCGCGCAGCTGCGCGACTCGATCCGCGCGACGCTCGCGGACCTGCGCGCGTCTGTGCCAGAGCAGATCATGGCCGGCGCCTGGGGCTCGCTGCGCGGTCCGCAGCAGGCGGCGCTGCACTCGCTCTTCGTGTAAAGCGAAGAGCGGTATTGGTAGAGTTTGGTGGCGGCAAGTAGACGGAAAGACGACTGGTAACATTAGTGCGTGGCGACGGAAACGAAGTTGATGATGAATGACAAGAGAGACTGATTTATATATCGTACCTCTCAGCCAAAGTTGTTTGGAGCCTTGAAGGCATGGCACGCGGTCCCGATCTTCAGCTTCCACGCCGACCATTCTTCATGTGCGAACGGATCCGACATGCGGCCATCTTCGTCAGGTGACGAAGGAAGTCTCTTGGATGAGTTCGTCGATCTTCCTTTCATCTTGCCCAAAATTCAGAACTCGGTTCGTTGGCTGGGGCTATTCATAGTCGTCCATCAAGCTCGTGAGCGCGTTGGTGGTTTCGCAAGCTCACAGGCGACAAACTCACTCGATGGGTATTTGTCGCTGTCCTTCCCTCCTCTCTTCTGGTCGGCGTGCTATTCCTGCAAACCGACAGGCTTGCTCGTCTCCAGCAGGCGCCTTCTTTATAAGTGTAACGCACACGCAAAAAGACTCCGGCAGTCAAGCCACTCGCATCACCAGCCGCACGAGAGCGAGCACGCTCCCTGCGTCCATCTGAGAGAGCGAGTGAGAACACACGTCGTACCGCTATGGGGAGTGGAGCCTCTGTGAACCAGCTCGACTCGGAGTCGTTTGAGTTCGCGCGACAAGTAAGTGGACCGGAACGCCCTTGCATGACTCATTCGTCAGCAGACTCTTTGTGCAGGTAGCTAGATCACTCATGTTACATTCTTGTGTATTCGTGTTCGTCTCGCAGGAGTATCATCGGCTGAGCGAGGCGGGCGAGTCCGAGGAAGTAATCTTCACGTCTCTGCGCGACATAATTGCGCTGCAGCTCGACAAGCCCACGGAGCGCGAAACGCTCTCGACTCGAGACGTACGTGCAATTTGCTCCTCTGCGGACAGTCTGCAGCCATCTTCGTTGCTTTGCTGAAAGTCGGAATCTCAATCTGTGCTTGCTTTTGTGGCGCTTGTGGTCGCTGCTACTTCTGGTGCTCTCCATAGCTGCAAATTGATCAAGAAGCCATCTTGGAAGAGAAGTTGCGCACCGATCCTGAAGCCGCTGCCCTACTGCACGCCGCGTCCGAGTTATCGCTTCGCTACGAGAGTGCCACCTCGCTGGAGCTGCTGCACGATGGAAACACGGGATTGACGATCAAAGACACAGACTCGGTGGTGTCCATGAGTGGCATCGACACCACCGAGTACAATGGGGAACCCATCTCTGCCGCTGCCGAAGACACCGTCACCGCGTCGCTCTCGCACTCCTCTTCGTCGTTCTCAAGCGCATTTGACCAAGCTACAATCTCTGGGGGGAGCCAAGCGATTACCGGTCAGGACGTGCAAGCTTCTTTCCTCGATATGAACCGAGGCGTGACACTGAAGAATGGCTTTGATTTGACCCAAAATCTGACTCCTGTGTTTACCACAGACGTCTTGACCGACCCGGCGACGCTCAAGATGTGCATCAACTACGCCGAGCACCACAAAGTGCCCAACGGCGTCGACATGCTGCGGTTCTGGGTCGAGATTGATGAACTCCAGCTGCTCCCATCGCACTCGTACACGCACCGGCGGCTGCGCAAGATCTACGACAAGTTCCTCTCACCTGAAGCTCCCTCACCCGTGTGCGTCACTGGCGCGATGCTGCTCGACATCGAGCGGCAGCTGGAAGGTGACAACATCTCCGCGGGCATGTATGTCGAGGCGCAGAATATCTGCTTTGTCGCACTTGAACGGTCAGTGTACCCACGCTTCCGTGACAGCAAGCTCTTCAAGAAGATGCAAGAGTTTTGCGCACCAATCAGCCCGCAAGCAGCTGCCGCCGAGCCGCCCGAGGACTACTCACTCATGGGGATCTTGAACCATCCGGCGAAGTTGCGCTTCCTCAAGACGTTCTGTATGGAGGCGCTGGCGCTCGAGAACCTGCTCTTCTACCTTGAGGTTGAAGACTGCAAGCGTCTGCCAAACCTGTCGTTCATCACAAACAAGACGCGCAAGATCTACGACCGGTACTGCTGTCCAAACTCCAAGAGCTTCATCAACATTGACGACAGCATCTTGAAGGAGCTGCACGCGGCAGTCGAGAACAAGGTGCCGCTGCTGCCGAAGCTCTTCTACGAAGCGCAGCTTGTCGTCTTCAACCGCATCAGCGAAGACATCTGGCGCACGTTCTGCCGCACGCACGAATACCTCGAGCACTCGAAGAACCTCAAGCCGGAGCAGAAGAAGCAGGTGCGACGGGTCAAGCACCCGAGTCAGGAGCAGACCGAGCTCGCGCAGAAGAAGCTGGAGACCATGAACGAGTTTCAGCTCATTGAGGTCGCAATGCACTACCCCGTCGAGAAGCTCATTCCGATCAAGTACCAAGTCAATGCCACAGCTATGGCGGGCAACCACCAGGATTCGGCTCTCTCGGTGATGCATGCAGTGAACGACGAGCTCTCTCCGCACGACTTACTCACGATGATCCTCGGCGACAGCTACGCGAAGAAGTACTTCATGCAGTTCATGAAGAAGCGCGGAGTGGACCAGCTGCTCGCGTTCTGCGCCGAAATCGAAGAGTTCAAGCTGCTCCCGGGGATCGAGTTCCTGCAGCACAGCGCCAAGAAAATCTACCGGAAGTACATGATGCCGAGCGCCAAGCTTCAAGTTGACATGAGTACAGCGATACGCGATGAAATCTTCGACAAACTGCACAACCCGAGCGTCGACATGTTCAAGAAGATTTCGACGCGTGTGCGCCATGGCATGCTCCAAGACTCGCTGCTTCGTTTCGTCAAGTCGCATCACTACCAAGACCTAAAAAAAGCGACCAAGCAAACCCCAGTCGAGGTGGAGCTGAAGGAAGTCGACTCGGCGGCGAAGCGCGGGAAAATGGAGCTCACACATCTTGACATCGTGCTGCAGAATCAGGCGTCGATCCGTCAGTTCCGGCTTTTCCTCGAGCAGCAGCACTGTTCCGAGAACCTCATGCTCTGGGAAGAGATCGAGCACTACCGCCGGCTGCCGTCGTACCAGATTGTGCTGCGCACAGCCAAGAAGATCTACGACAAGTACTTGAACCCAGCGAACACGCGCATGGCGATCACGCTCTCCGACGCGCTGCACCACCGAGTGCTCGACCAGATCGAGACCGCGTCACGCACAACATTTGATGAAGTTGAGAACGAGTGCTACGAAGTGATGCGCAACGTGGTCGTACCGGATTTTCTCGACTCGCGGATCTTCATGACGCTCGTGGGCACGTGGGCTGTCGTGTCCGAGGATTACCCGGCTGAAATGCTGCGTGGCGAATTCGAAATGGCGTTCCTGCGGCATCGATTCCACTTGGTACAGGAGACGAAAGGGCTCTCTCGTGACACGTCGACGCCACTCTTGGGTACAATCTCAAATTCCAACAACCTATGAAGCTTAACAACATCGATGACCAAGTAGAGGGTGAGAATTGGATCGGTGGATTAATAGAGAACATACGAGACGGACGTGAGAATGTCAGGAAGAATGGAGAGCTTACCGAGATCCGCGGGCGCAGATGTGAGGAGACGCCAGCTGCACAGCTCCAAGAAATGGAGCGAGCGTCTCAGTCACATTTACGAAGACGTCAAATGGAAGCGAGGCCCGATGACATCGTTCTCCCACTTTAAGATACCGAGAAGGAAACCCACGGCACTCTCCGCGGCGTGCTTGGACGTCTTGTAGTTGGTCTTCCCTCGCCATTGCACCTCACAGTAGTCTTGTCGAGATCCGTCATCGACCTGCGCTTGGAAATACATGCCGTGTTCACCACCAGACGAGGATAGCGGACTCACCACCGCGTCTTCTCGGGGTTGTCGCTGGAACTCGATCGAGATCAATGCGTCCACCCAGACCACCTTTTCCTTTTCTGTATCGCCCGGACCGGTATCTTCGTTGAGTGCATCGGATCCCTGTTGCTGATTCTCTTGGTCCAGCTCCATCTGCTTCTGCTGCTCAGGGGTTGGATTAATGCTCTGGATCCCGAACAAGAAGCCCCCAGGTGCCTCGAGCATGAATATTGCGTAGTGCGTGCGAAAGATCGTGTTCTCCGTCGGGTGCTTGATCTCACGCACGACGATGCCCAGGCGCTCGTTCACACGCTGCAGAAACTCCATGCGCTGAATGTTGCTGTGGTTTTCCTTGTACTGCTTCAAGTCCACAGTGTCTTTCCAAGCACGATCGACAATCTCCTGCGTGCTCCAGTGAGGAAACGCCTTGACAAACTCAAAGTGCATCTGGTTCTGTTCGTCAATGTGACGATGCGTCTGCCAGCCAAACACCTCGAGAAACGGGTGAGGGATGCCTTTATGCGATGTCGCAGCACGCCCCAGTTCCTTCACACGCTGCAGATTCGAGCAGAACGTTGCCAGAAGCTCATTGATTTGCATCGCGGAGAGTGCGGTGAAGCCAAACTCGAAAGGCTGAGTCGATGATGCACCTCGTGGGCCTGTCGACGACAGTGAGTGTTTGCGCGCCTGCTCCTCCAACAACGCAAGCTTCTCACGCGTGCGCTGCGCGTCACCCCCATCGTGATCTTCCAGTTGACATTGTGCCAGCACATGCTGCAATTCGGCCATACTTGCGCGCTTCTCTTCCAGAAAGTGCAAGACTGCGTCTTTTTCGGCCTCGAGTTCGCGCTTCAACTGGACCACGTTCGCGAGCTTCTGCTGCAACATGTTGCAGCGTTGCGGGCCACTACTGCTCGCAGACTCCCACTGGGTCAGCTGCTTGAAGCGGCCCTCGAGGTGCGTGAGCGTCGCGCGCAGCGTCGTCAGAGCTTCCTGAATCACCAGTCGCAAGATCACATTCGTTTTCAGATTACATACTTGTACCTGCCATCATGTCCACGTAATCACCGATACGTTCATCTGCGCACCTTTTCTTTCATGCGCGTGCGCCGCATGGACTCGCGGTTGCGGATTCGACGCTGCGCTGCCGTCTGCTTCTTCTTGGCGTCGTCGCCGACACCACCTTGGCCATCGTCACGGTGGACCTGCCGCGCACCCGTCTCGTCATCGTCTTCGCTGGTGTGGTGCGTGCTCAAGTACGGTGAGTACGAGCTCGAGGTCTGGTCGGGTGACGGCACTGTGTGGTCTTGCTGAAGGTGCTGTTGCTGGTAGTGGTCGTAGTCATCCCGGGGGCCAGGATAGTCGACAGCATCGGGATAACCATCCACCCGCTGCTGCTGCTGCTGCTGCTGAGTGGAGTCAAACGCAGCATGTGACGCCATGGGCCACGACGCTACTGGTATGGCGTCTGCGAGCAGCGGTGGCGGCTCCGCCCTTTCCGCCACCGGGATGTGACTGCTGCAGTTCATATCGAAGCCGTGCTGCTGCTGATCGTAGTAGTCGACACCGCCCGGGCTGTCAGAGTGCTGTGCGTACGCCTGCGATTCTGGCAGCGACTCCGTTTCGTCATGGAAATCCCACACCTCGGGGGCGTACTGCTGCTGCTCCTGGCGGCTCATGCTGGTGTGTCACTCTCAGCAAGTCGTCGCCGCTCCGGCGTGCTTTCCTCTTCACCGCCTCGTGTCGATTTGCTTTTTGCGCGCGAGCTTTCCTTTTGCTTTCTCTCGACATTCACTCTTCGCACCTTCGAGCTCTCTTTATTTGCATATTTGTGCTGTGCATTTCTTCGCTTGCAGTCTCCACTGTTTGAGACCTTCTTGTGTGCATCCAACAATACATGCTGAAACAGATCTTCTTCCACTTGAAGTGAGCATCATTCTGCAACATCAACATCTCTGCGGCGGCAAGGTTCGCTCACGGCTTCGGTCGTCCACAACGCGCGTCTTGCAGCAGCACCACGCGTTGGCGCTTGCGGCCCGCAGGGCGCGCCTGAGCTTTTCGATGCGGGGCGTACGCGCTCAGCGGCAGCGAGACGACGCTCGGCGTGATCTTCGCGAACCGCTTCTTCTCACTCTCCTCGACCAGATCTTCCCACTTGGACACGATCAGATCCAGACGGTGCTGCAGGTCGTCCACGCGACATTCCATCGCACGATCAGGGGAGCGCTGTCGTGTATGTTATCGCTTGTGCTGCTGCTAGGGGTGTCTTGTTGATGTGCTGCTTCCACTCGCGCACGAGCGGCTGTTGCTGCAAACGTGGGCTGCGAGAGCGTGTGGCGCAGCGGTGGACGACAAGTGAAAAGCGAGAGCTCGAAATTTAGGTGCGATCCAGCGGTGTTCCTTTTACGCTGAAGTGGCTTTCACCACACGCCAACAGATCGACTCCATCCAAACAAAAAAGACATTTGGGCATTCAGCTGAGTTGATTTTGTGCCGAGACCGCTCGAGGTCTGTCCAGCAATGGCGGACAGGTGAGTATCCTCCAGTCCACCGAGCTGAGCTGCGATCAGATTGCTTCGTTGCGTTGTAGCCGACATCTCGTGAACAAGCCCGAAGAACACTCCCCTTCGCTCAAATCTCGCTCGCCGATTCACACGTTCTCGGGTTGACGCAGCGCCGTCGTTAAATATCGACAGTTTGCGCGACGAATATTGGGCTACCCGTACGCGGTCAGTGGTCGAGCGAGGGCACCACACACACGCACACACACACAGCAGTCAACCGAAACCAATCGGCGAGCTGATGAGCTTCTGTGCCAGTATCTTCCTGCTGTTGTGCGTGGCGCCTCATCCATGTGGCGCTTTGTGTAGCGCATTCACGATGGCGTGATGCCACAGATACAAGGCGACCACCAGGGTCTCCGCTCCACTCGAGCGATCTGTGCCGCTACACCATCATTGCGTACCAAGCACGGCCCAACGAAACCCGGAGACTGAATACACTCCGGAGCGACTCGAGGTCCAAGACGAGATCCTCGCTGAGGTGGTATCAAGAGGAATAGAGTTTGGGAGCTGTGACTTGCACCGACCGACCTCGTTCGAGTGTGCCGCTCTGGGGAGTTTGTCTGCGCGTGGAGTAGTGGGTCCGCATCACGGAATCACAACGAAGCTTGACACGAGGGCCATCAGCATCGCACACGCTGTCCCTGCTGCCTCACGCGCGCGCAGTCAACGAAGTGGTCCGCTTTCGTATCCACCATCCGTCAGCGATAAGTGCGCCTTCCCCACACGTATCCGCACTTGAGCACTGTTTCGAATGCACACAACCATCCACTCACCCACCTGTTTATTCTTCTTCGATCCAGAACTGACGATTAATGCCCCTTTCTACTGAAAATAAAAGGGCGCACAATCAAACTTAACAGAAAAGCGAACCTATTATTTGCCAGCTCTTCGGTTCCTTCACCTGACAACACAACAAGCGACCGGCCACTCAGCATTTCCGAGTGCGCTATCCACTCCTCCGCTCCTTGCCTTCCACGATGAGCCCGAGCCCCACCAAGCTCTCGCCCGCCGCCACAATGGGGACGCCGCGCGCCTTCGCTGTGACTGGCGAGCAGCTACCGCTGCTGCAGACCCCGAGCGGCCGCAATAACAACGTCGACGCGACGCTCATCGGCATCGCCAACCAGCACGAGCAGCTCATTGAGCCCGAGCCCGTGATCGGCCGCGAGTTCTGGACGATGCTCTCGCTCGTCTACCCCGTGGTGCGCTGTCTATAGATGTCATTGTTAGGAGACGCGTGTGTGTGGACGCTCACAGTATATGGCTATGGTTACGTTTTCTCTTGATTGTAGGTGGTGACGTCGGCGCTCGAGTTCCTGCCCTGCATGACGTGCACGATCCTCGCGGGCCACATGGACTCGCCCCTCACCAAGCAGTACGTGGACGCCACGACCATGTCGACAATGGTAAGGAGCCATCACTATGCACGCTAGTGTTGTCATCGTATGCTAGCATTGCTAACGTTTGAACCCATTTCTGCTATGCTCTTGTCCTGTACCCATTCGCTCGCTCGCTGTCCAGTTTGCCAACATCTCGTCCTACTCGATCGGGTTTGGGCTCTCGTCGGCACTCGACACGCTCTGCTCGCAGGCGTACGGCGCCAAGCGCTTCGAGAAGATCGGGATCTACTTCCAGTCCGGGCTCATCGTCATCAGCGCGTGTTTGCTGCCGATCTTCTTCCTCAACTGGTACTCGGAAGGGTTTCTGCTGTACCTGGGCCAGGAGCCTGAGGTCGCAAGGCTCGCTCAGGACTTTTCACGGTACATGCTTCCAGGTGTGCCCTTTATGTTCCTCTACGAGCTCTTCCGCAAGACCCTGCAGGCGCAGAACATCATGCAGCCGCTCGTGGTCATCGCGCTCATCGGGAACATCGTCAACATCATCGCGGGTTATCTACTGGCGTACCACACGCCGCTGGGCTTCGAGGGTATCGCAATCTCGCGCGCACTGGGCAACATCGTGCTCCCGCTGCTGCTCATCCCGTACTTCCAGATGTACCCGCAGCACCTGGCGCAGTGGTGGTGCGATGGCTGGAACCTGAAGGAGGCCATCTCGCACGTGGGGCTCTTCCTGAAACTGGGCATCCCCGGTCTGCTGCAGCTCGTGATGGAGTGGTGGGCGTTTGAGATCATCTCGCTCATGGCCGGCGTGCTACCGAATAGCCTTGTGGCCATGAGCGCGCACGCCGTGCTGCTCAACGTCACGACGATGCTCTACATGGTCTTCGTGGGCTTCTCCGTGGCCGCCAACATTCGCGTGGGCAACTGCCTGGGCGCGAACGAGCCGAAGAAGGCGCAGATGGTCGCGCGCCTGGCCATGATGATGGCCGTGGGCGTCTCGATCTTCGTGGCGCTCGGGCTGTTCACGCTGCGGTCGCACATCGCCGTGCTCTTCATCAGCGACCCGGAGAGCATCGAGAAGGCGTCAACCGTGCTGCTCATCTGGTCGCCCATGGAAGTGCTCGACGCCATCAACTGCGTCATCCAGGGTATCTTCCGCGGTGCCGGCAAGCAGGACGCCGCGGCGACCACGAACGCCGTGGCCTACTACGCCGCGGGCATCCCGCTCGCCGCGCTGCTGGGCTTCAAGTTCCATTTGGGCATCGAGGGGCTCTGGATCGGCTTTGGACTGGGCGTTATCATCTCAGCCGCGACGCTCGTTGTGCTGTTAAACCGCTGGAGGTGGGACGAGCTCGCCGAGGACGCCCAGGCGCGCACGACCGAGTAGAGTTCGACTATGAACCACTACAGTAGAGCAACAGAGAAAAACAGATATTACATAGACATTCACAAATGTGTACCGTACCAACTTGAAGTAGGACCTACTTTACCAGAGGTCTTTTTTTCTTCTTGATTCGCGAACACCCTCAACTAAACGTGCCGATACAATTGGTTTAAATTAGCATACTACACAGTGGTCCCCATCTGGTCAGCAGATCGTGAGCACGGGCGCGATCGCGAGCGCCTCCCAGCGCAGCAAACCCAGCAACGTGTCGGCGGCGCTGCGGTACGCCTGCGTCTCGCTCTTGTAGTTGGTCTTGCCCGTCCAGCGCACCTCGCAGCAGTCCTTGCCGCTTGCGGTGTCTTTGACATTGAAGAACTCCATCCAGAGCGTCATGTCGGCCCACACGAGCCGCTCGTGGTCCTCGATGCTCGGCAGCATGGGCTGCTCACCGGGGGCCAGCGGCGGGTTGATGCTCTGCGTGCCGATGACGTAGCCGTTCTTACAGAGCGGATGGGAGACGCCACCGGACGGTGATGACGGCAGCTCGGACGACGTCTCCATGCGGAAGCGCAGGTACACGGTGCGGAACACGGCCTTGTCGTCTGGGAAGCGCACGTCGCGGCCCAGCACGTAGGTGTTCGCGTTCGCGTGCTGCAAAATGTCGAGGCGCCGGGTCTCGGACTTGATCTTGCGGAAACGTTCGAGCTTCAGGTCGGCGTCCCAGGTCTTCTTCATGATCTGGTACGCCGAGGCATTGGGAAAGCGCTTGACGAAGGCAAACTCCATCTCGTTGCCTTCCATGCGCCGGCGGATGTCCCAGCCAAAGACCGTGAGGCGGTCGCGCGGCGACTTGATGAACTGGCTGCGCAGCAGCTCGTTTTGCACGTCCTGCACCTGGCGCGTCGAGTCCAGGATCACGTCCTTCACGGCCTCGTCGCTCAGCGGCGAGAAGCCGTAGATCGCGCGCATCTCCTCGCGCTCGAGCGTCGAGGGAACACCGCTGTCAACGTCCATAGGCGTCGCAGCGGCCTTACCATCTACTTGGCCGGTGAACGAGAGGGACTCGAGCACGCGGTAGAGCTGGAGCTTCCAGGACGCCTGGTCCTGGATCGACGCCTTGAGAAACAGGTTCTCGGCGCCAAGGCGCTTCGCCACCTCGATCGCTTCCATGTACGAGTACTCGCGCGCCTTCGTCTTGCTATCCAGATGGCTGCTGCTGGTGCTATCGTTGCTGTTAATCTGCGCATCTAAGAGCGGCAGTGAGGTGCTCGCCGTGCGCAGACAGAGCTCCTCGTACTGACTCTCGAGCTGCGCGACCGTCTCCTTCATCGCGTCGAGCTCGTCGCGCTGCCGCTGCCGCGAGCGGCGCATCGAGTCGCGGTTCTTGATGCGCCGCACCTCGAGCGTCGACGCGTTCGGCAGCTCCGCGCAGTCGAGCACCTGGTTCGGGTCTTCCTCCCACTTGAGCCACTGTGACGTCGCCGACGACGGCGTCTCGTTCTCACCATTCTCCTCCATATCAATCGCCTTCTTGGGCTTCTTCCCCTTTGTAGACGCCGATGGCTCGTCCTTGAGCGCCGCGAGCAGGAAACTCCCGGCGTCGACGCTGTTGGGGCTGCTCTCAGTGGCGTCTTGTGCGTTGGGCATCATCACGTCTCGCACAAGCAGTGGCTCGGTCTTCACGGCGACTCCTAACAGCCCGTCGCTCGACTCTGGAAAGCTGTAGAGCGCATTCACATTCACGTGATCCAGACCAGTGATCTGCGTGCTCGGTGATGGTGATACGGGCAGGTCCAGAAGCAGCAGGTCCTGCAGCAGCGCGACGTCTTCGACCGTGGCTCCACTGCTGCTGCTGTTATACACGCCGCTGGTAACAGTCGGGTCGAGCGTGACGCTATTCGACATCATCGTGGTGCCAGCTGCTTGCCAGTGAGCCGCCGAGGAGGGGAAGCGCGAGGAAGTAGAATGCGGGGGCTCGCCGGGGTCGTCGTCGCCGTCGGTGCCATTGCTGGTTGTGGTCAGAGAACTCGCCGTCGCGGGGTTGCCAGACGCGACCATCGACCCGACGAGCGTCGCTGCGTGCATCGGCGGAGGGGCGAGAGAGGAGGAGGGGGGAAGCGCGGAGAAGAAGGACCCTCAGAGAGTTCGTCTCCAGTCTCGAGCTCGCTCGCTAAACGGCGAATGAGTGAGGGAGTCCCGCTCTATCGGAGCTGCCAATCGCGCTTTATCCATCATCACAAGCGCGCCTTGATCGTGCGAGTGATGGAACGGAAGGCGAGCAGCTCGATGAGGTTGGGGACAGGGAGCTCCGTTTTCGGGATAAAGAGTTCCTCTTTTGTCGCGAGCTATCTCATCTTCGTCCAGTTCTCAGCATCTCGGGTAGAGCAGCAACAATTGGCATAAAATGGTCTCCGTGCACATCTCGCAGCGCTGTTAAACTCCAGAAAGGTGCTTTAAATCTAAAGTGCTTTGGAGTTGAGGACACTTTCCGTGGCTCGCATACGCTCGGGAGTGCAAAGCGTCGAGTGCTTTTGCACGAGGAACTCGCCGAGCGTCCGGTAGAAGCGCGAACGACCCAGGCGGGACAACGGCCACCACCACCTTTTCTCTCTTGAAGTCGTTTGGCGCGCGCGGGAATCACGTGGACAGCATGTCGCAAAGCGAGCTTTCGAATGTGCTATCGCATTAAAGCGCGACCACAAAAAGGAGAGCAGCATGCGAATGATCCTCAAATTCGACAGCGCATCCGACAGTGAAGGTCATCAACGACACGTTTGTGCAGCGGAACAGGGAAGCCTTCTTACAATGCGTACATATGGTGTTTGGATCGAAACAACCCCTTTTGGAAAGGCCAAGATGCAGCTGCAGATCACAAAGGAAGAGTCCCTTTTTTGGGCTCCGTCCACGGTGCAACATCCAACACAACATCCACGCACCACCAGCTTCATCCGCCCGTCCGCCCATTCGTTCATTCGCACAACGGCACGCAGGAGCTCACAGCGAGCGGCCGCCTCCTCGCACCGTTTCTCTCCCTGCTCCCTCCACCAGCAGCAGCACCACCAGCAGTCGCTGTCGAGCCATCCATCCGCCCAAAGCCCCGCGTCGCCACGAGACCCGACGTCATGACGAGCGCCAGCGCCAGCTCGTCCGAGAAGACGGCGCTGCTGCGCTCGCCGCTCGACGAGCCGCGCAGCAACAGCAACGCCAATGGCTACGACCACAATGACGAGAGCGTGTTCAACGTGGACGACGTGGACGTGGACCTGGACATCGATGAGACGGAGCTGCCGATCATCACGCGCACGAACAGCTTCTCACTCGCGAGCCCAAGCTTCCAGGTCTCGACGCACCACATGAAGGTCTTCGACGACTCGTACGACCACGAGCCCGAGCCCGTGGTGCTCGACGAGTTCAAGAAGCTCATGAAGCTCGTGTTCCCCGTCGTGGCCACCTACATCCTCGAGTACATCCCCGGCATGATCTGCATCATGCTCGTGGGCCACATCCCCTCGGACAAGTCCAAGGAGTACGTCGACGCCGCCACCATGTCCACCATGGTACGTTAGCAAGCGGATGTGCTGCGTGTACTGTGAGCCAACCCATTAACGACTGCTATGACGTCCTCTCCCCATAAACAGTTCACGAACGTGTCGGCGCTCTCGATCGGCTTCGGGCTCTCGTCGGCGCTCGACACGCTCTGCTCGCAGGCGTACGGCGCGGGGCGGCTCAAGAAGATCGGCATCTACCTGCAGTCGGGCATGATCGTCGTGGGCTCCTGTCTGCTGCCGATCTTCTTCCTCAACTGGCACTCGGGCTACTTCTTGCTCAAGATGGGGCTCGACCCCGAGGTCGCGCGGCTCGCGGGCGAGTTCTCGCAGATCACCGTGTTTGGCATCCCGTTCCTGTTCGCGTACGAGATGTGTCGCAAGCTCATGCAGGCGCAGAACATCACCAAGCCGCTCGTGATCATCATGATGTGCGGCAACTGCGTCAACGTGCTCAGCGGGTACTACCTCACGTACTACACATCCATGGGGTTCCACGGGGCCGCGCTCTCGCGCACGCTCGGGTACGTCACGTTGCCCGTGCTGCTCGTGCCCTACTTCCTCATCAGCCCGACGTACCAGCAGTGGTGGCCCGGCTGGAATCTGAAAGAAGCCTGGGGCCACGTCGGGATCTTCTTACGCCTGGGCGTCCCGGGTCTGCTCATGATGGCCATGGAGTGGTGGGCGTACGAGTGCCTGGGCGTCATGGCGGGCAATTTACCTGATGGTGTCGTGTCCGTGAGCGCGCACGCCGTGCTCATGAACGTCGCGTCGTCGCTCTACATGTTCTACCTGGGCATCGCGGTCTCGGGCAACATCCGCGTGGGCAACTCGTTAGGCGCGAACCTCCCCAAGAAGGCGCAGCTCATCAGCCGCATCACCATGGCGCTCGCGTTCGGGCTCTCGTTCTTCCTCGCGACGCTCGTGTACGTGTACCGCTTCGAGATCCCGACGCTGCTCATGAGCGACCCCGCAGCGATCCAGCGCGCGGCCGACTGCCTGCTCGTGATGGTGCCCTACGAGATCGTCGACGCCGTCAACTGCGTGACGCAGGGCATCTTCCGCGGCACGGGCCGCCAGAACATGGCCGCGAAGACCAACCTGTTCGCGTTCTACGTCATCGGCGTGCCGCTGGGTGGCGTGCTCGCCTTCAAGTTCCACTTCGGCGTCGAGGGTCTCTGGATCGGCTTCATGTCGGGCATCTTCACGGCCTTCTCCACCTGCACCGCGATCCTCTACTTCTCGAGCTGGCAGCAGATGGCTAAGGAAGCCCAGGAGCGCACCACCCATTAAGCAAGCAAGAAAAGCGAAGTTGAGCTACACTACAACCTGAGGCTCAAAGGGAGACCCGCAAGTCAAGGCAGCGCTGGTATATTAAATACACGTAGAAGACCATGATCCACCACGAAAGTCTCACTTACCAGCTAATCCTGTTACCGTGCCGCTAGGTCTCATGGTGGCCATCAAGCCAATCCAAACCCTTCACTCTACTCTATCGCCTTCTACCCGCAGCAGCACCATTAGTCCTACCGTAGCCAGTCGTCCTCACAGGCGTCAGTGCTGGCTCGGACCCATTCTCAGTGCCATTACCGCCACCGGCCGCAAAAGCCTCGGAGATGGCCTCGAGTGCCAGCAGCGAGGCCTGCTGCTCGGCCTGGATCACGCCCTCGAGACTCCCGATCTGGGCCTCGACCCTGTGCACGCGCTCATCGAGGCGCACGCTGTCCTTGACGATGCTCTCGGTGAACTTGCAGAGCACGCTGCTCTGGTTCGCGTCGAACTCCTGCTTAAACTGCGTGAGGTGGCTCGAGACGGCGTCCACGATCGCTTGCGGGTTCGTCTCGCGTCGCAGCTTGTGCACTTCTGCGAGGGTGAGCTGCTCGCTGGCGCGCGCTCGCGCCGTGACAAAGTCTTCCACTTGGCTCTGCATCACGAGCGACAGCGGCGTCGTGGGCGCCAGCGTGCTGAGGTGCTGCAGTTGTTGCTGCTGCTGTTGCTGATTAGCTTGATGGCTCTCCTTCTGGACGCTGAGCAGATCCTGCTTCACCTGCTGGAGCTGGAGCTGGAACTCGTTCTGGAGCTTGGCAAGCTGCGCGTTGCCCGCAGCGACGCGGTCCGAGAGCACGTCGAGTCGGGCCTCGAGTCTCGGGATCGCGCGCTCGCAGGCGTCGACCTTGGCTGCGAGGAACTGGACCTGGGTTGCATTCTACAGTAGGGAAGAAACCAGAGACCCGGACGAAATAAGTAGACGGCAGACAATCAGAATGGAGATGAGATGGCCACGAACGAGCGAGCGCACCTTGTCGTGCTGCTGGGACTCCATCTTCATGAGGAAGAGCCCAAGGCGCTGCTCGAAGTTCTGGTTCATGCACTCGATCGTCTTGCTCACGATGTACTCGACGTCCACGTGCTGCAGCTGCACGTGCTGCTGCGCTGGAGATGAGGATGGAGAGCTCGAGGCTTCTCTGATGGTGGGCTGTGCTGATGATGTCGACGACGAGCTCGACGTTACTGGGAATGGCTGCTGATACGGAGACTTCGAACCTCGTATATAACCGTGACACTTGGGTTCTAAGGCGTTCTGAGTATCAGGCGCTGCTGCAGCTGAGGAGACGATGGTTGTGACGGCCTCGCGAAGCTCTGTGGCGTCCAGTGAGAGCACTTCAGCTGCTGTGATAGCTGCACTTGGCTGCTTCACCCCACCTCCTCTTGACCCAGGATGTCGGGTTTCCTGAAATGCGTGGACAGCAACTGTTTTGCTCAGCCGCACGTTCAAGTGCGGATACTTCTGCAATCCCACCTGCACGATCTCGTCCAGACACTGCCTGCGCTCCACGAGGTCTCCAGCAGAGCCATCACCGACTTGGTCCAGATCCAGCGCCTTTAGTGGACAACTGCTCGACTGCCTTAGCGTCTTGCGCAGGAAGCTCAGGCTCGTACTCGACAGCGCACAGCCTCGCAGATCCAGGCTCTCGAGCGACGTCTGTTCGCGGAAGAGCGTGCTGGTGAGCTCTCGGGCGCCGTCGTCTGAAAGCGCGTTCCCTGAGAGGTCGAGCGACCGGATCGACGCGTTCGTGAGCAGAAAGGGACCAATGCTCTCGATGGCGTTCTCGCTCGCGTTCAAATGGCGCACAGGCACGTGGCTGAACGCGCTGAAGCCTGCTGCCGTGACGCCATTCCGGGAGATGTCGAGCTCGTCCAGACCGCTCCACCCTTCCAAGCCCTCATCCTCACCATCGTCATCATCGCAGTCCGTGCAAGGCGGCTGGGTCGGTTCTGACGCGAACATACTCTTGAGCGCGTCGACGACCGCTCGCAGCCCGCCGTCGCGCAGGTTGTTATCTGCGAGAATGAGGCGACGCAGCGCTCTGCAGCCCAGCAGCGACTGGCCCAGGATGATCCCCGCCTGGCGCGCCAGTTTGCACGACGAGAGCTCCAGCGACGTTAGGGGGGACGAAAAGAGCGCCGACATGGAAATCAGCGACGTCATGCTGAGTGGCGAGCAGCTAGCAACAGCACGAGCACATACATAGAGATAGTTAGTCGGCTTTGGACACGGCGGTCTCAGGCGCATTATGTACTCGTAGACGCACTTTTTCATGGCGAAGTGGGTCAGGCGGACGCTGTTCTGCGCCAGACGCTCGGTCGAGAGCGAGAAGAACTTGTCCGAGAGCACGCAGCTCTCGAGCGTCAGTCGCTGGAACTCATCCTGGCAGCCTAGGGGTTGTGTGAGTTGTGAGGTGTCAGGCGTTTGTTTAGATACCAAGGCATATCATGATAGTCAGAGCGTAATACCGCCGAAGAGCTTGTCCAGGTGCAGCGCCGAGACCTGGTCGAGCTGGAGGCTGCGCAGCTCGAGTTCCTCGATGTTGGAGACGCGGCTCGCGCGCTCGAGCGTCGTGGAGATCGGCTCGCGGTTCTGGCACAAGTGGAGAGAGCGTGAGCTTTGATAACCAGGATGGATTTATCCGAGCCTTTGCTCACGAGACCACCTTCTTGCGGAGAATGCACGTCGGCGCGTCGCTGTGGAGCTGTTGTGAGCTGCTGCTGCTGCTGCCGACGACCTTCTCGTCCGGCGTGGAGCTTGTCGCTGGTGGCATTGACGCGTTGGTCGAGTCACTCATTGCATTGCGCGGGTGCCCCCTCTTGATGCGTTCTATGGGTGTGGTGCAAAATGCGACTCTTGGAATGCGCGCGAAACTGTTAACGCGCCACGAAGTGGACGCACTATCCACACTCGGAGCAGAGCAGCATTTTGCAGCACGGGACCTACCTAGCAATGCAGCAGAGCTCGAACGGAAGCCCCGCCAGCATCACTTGGAAGGAGTCGTCGCAGGATCGAATGAGCAAATAGCAGAGCGACAACTTCGTCCTGGTTGCAAGCAGACGCCCCATAGCCACGCCACCTCCAACCTTCAGTAAAAACACATAAGGGCCGATATGCCAAATAGAGAATAATAAATAAAACCCCCGCGTCGCGCTTGAGGGGTCGGTTGAGCATGTTACCACACTGAGCTCGCCACTGTTCATGGTTGAGCAACGCAGAGCTCCTGATCATAGTCGCTGAACGGTGTCCTGGGATGAGTTCGCGAGCACTTCCTGACCTGCGGTCGCCTTTACATGGCCTCTCTCGTATTGGATTTGGAGAGGGATTTGCGAAATTGGAGATTGCTGGGCCAACGGGTGGCGATACGCTGTTGCTCTTCAAAGCCGTTGGAAGCACGTTCGTTTGTAACTGAGCAACGCCGGCACTGGAGTGGATAGAGGCGCGCGAGAACCGCTTTGGCGTGCTTGCTTGAGGCTGTTCTCGTGAGGTCGGACCAGTGGTAACACCGTCTTCAAATTCTGAGTTCCATCGAAGACGCAAATCCCGAAGAGCTTTCACAACGGACAGCCTCGTTCTCAGATCCCCCAGCGACAAACTTCACAAGCTTGTTGACACCCAAGCAAACAGACAAACAGACAGATGCGATCGTGTGGATTGCGGCGCGACTGGGAAGTGCTTTCCCGTAAACCGGCTCGAGTTGTGGGATGGTCTCACATCACCTAACGCAAGGGATGTCAACGCTAGGCTGTGTATTCCGACCAGCTTCTCCTTCCTGAGTCTCATCAAGCTGGCGTGCGTGCGTGGCACTTCCTTCCTTCCTTCGAGCTCATGGTCTCTTTCTCTCCATGAAGAGCTCAACACTTCGTCTTTCGCAGCTAAAGTCCCAGGTCTCCCTGTCATACAGACAGTCTCAGCAAGACAAATAGCTAAAGCGATGCCGATACCGATGATGAAGGTCAAGAAGCTCTTCGAGACGCCCCTGGAGAGCGACGAGGACTCGAGCGCGCGCGTCGGCTTCGAGTACGTACCTAGCTAGGACTTCACACTCAGGACGCCAGGCTCGATGGCTGACCTACGCTCTGTAACAGGCACCTGACCAACTACGATCGCATCGACATGATCCTCGAGTCCCCTCTCATGAAGGACGACTTCAGCGTGCGGCCGTCGACGCGCGTGCTGGGCACGGTCAGCGTCGTGGCGATCACGTACTTCTACGGCTGCGGTGGGCCGCTGGGCTCCGAGGCGATCGTCCAGTCCGGTGGACCGCTCATGGGCATGGTCGCGCTCGTGGTCTACCCGCTTCTGATCACGATCCCGTACGCGTTCATCGTCGCGGAGCTCTGCTCGGCGTTCCCCGAGGACGGCGGCTTCACGATCTGGGTCATGAACGGCTTCGGCTCCTTCTGGGGCTTCCAGATCGGCTACTGGTCCTGGCTCGCGGGCGTCATCAACAGCGCAATCTACCCGAGCCTGCTCCTCGAGATCATCACGGACTACAGCGACATAGAGATCAGGTCCTCGATGGCCAACTACTTCCTCAAGGCGCTCATCGGCATCGCGCTCGCGCTGCCGACGCTTCTGGGCACCAAGGCCATGGGGCGCGTCCTGGTCGCCGACCTGCTCATCGTGCTGCTCCCGCTCTGCATCTACATGGTCTGGGCATACACGCAGGCGACTGACGGAGATGACTTACTGGAAGTGCGTCATGAAGTCAACACGTTCAACGAGGACACCCAGGACGTTGAGCTTCAAGGCTCGAGAGACGTTCAGTGGACCACGCTCATTAACACGCTCTTCTGGAACTTTGACGGCATCAACATGGCCTCGGTCTTCGGCGGCCAGGTGCTCAACCCCGCGCGTGTGTACTCGCGCGCGATCTGGATCACGGTCGTACTCACGGTCTGCACGTACCTGCTGCCGATCCCACCCACGATCGTGTCGGACGCACTCAACTGGACGGCCTTTGAGCGCGGCTCGTACGTTGTGGCGGCCAAGACCGTCGGCGGTCGCGGACTCGAGATCGTCATGCTCATCTCCATGGTCGGCACGAACGTCGGGCTGTACGTCTCCAGCATGTTCTGCAAGGTGATCGAGATCGCCGGCATGGCGGACCACCGCATGGTGCCGCGCGTGCTCTCCAGGAGGAACGAGACCTTTGGCAGCCCGCACTACGCCACGCTCGTGACGCTGCTGCCGACGATCGCGCTCGTGGGCATCGACTTTGACGTGCTGCTGCCCGTCACGAACGCCTTCGCGTCGCTCGTAGCGCTGCTCATCATCCTCACGAGCATCCAGCTGCGGCGCAACTTGCCCTACATCCCGCGGCCGACCAGAGTGCCCGGCGGGATCCCCGGACTCGCGATCCTCGCGATCTTCCCCACGTGCGTCTTTGGGTTCATTATGGTCGACGCCTGCAGCGACATCACGAGTATTCTCCTTGTCATCGGCTTCCTCGTGCCCGGCCTGGTTTACGGAGGCTTTCGGTCGTACAACCACGAGTCCGAGCAGTTCTAAGCCCGTCAGGGGAGCAGTTGAAGCCGCCAACGTGTCGCTTTGCGTCCATTCGAGCACCCATGTATTATTTCTCAGGCTGTAAACCCTTCATTCAGCACAGCTATTTAGCCACCACCACCCGTTTGACACAACTTCAGTCCCGGTATTGAACCTTTGAAGATCCTGAGCGTGGACGCACGCCCCCCACCCATTTCTCAGTGAGCTGCAACCTGAGGTTTTCGTCACTCGGCTTCACTCAACATCGCGCCGGATCCCTCCCAAGAACACGATGACCTGGAGCAACATTCTTGACAGAACGAAATGGGTGCGCGATCACACATCTCAGAGCATCTCTTCCGAAGACAAACGAACGAACTCACTTGAAAAGATCTCGTCGCTGGACTCCTTTCGGATCTGAAGGACGGGTGGGTGCCTGGACTGATGGTGAGTGGCAACCTCGACAGCGCCATCTCCCCACAGAGCTCACCCCAAGGACAGCGCATGCACGATAACATCGCAGCAGCAGGGCCTTTGATAAGCCGTCCTGGGGGCATTGCGTTACGCAATGCATGACGCGATTGCCGCGCACTTCAGCTCACAGGAATCGAGATCCCCTCTCAAAGCTGAAACTTTGTACCCATGTGAGTCAGTCGACGAGCAGTCGCCGGGAAAAAAAGAATCGGGCACCCAAAAAAGGCAGCTGCCTTTCTTCCTTTCTTCCGAGCGAGCTATTTTTAGCTCGTCCGGACTGCTCCTTTCCGCATTTCCCATACACACACACACACGCTCACTAAAAATAGCGCCAACAAGGTTCAGATGCAAGACCACTTCACAAGCAAGCCCCAAGCTCGTTCACGGGGCGCCAAGGACCAAGCTTGACGACGATCAGCAGCCTCATCTCATCTCTCTCTCTCTCTCGGTGTCTACGTGTGCGTCTACCCAGCAACCGGCAGAAGGATGAAGCGCGCAGCCGTCGTGCCGCCCGAGGTGATCGTGGTGGCGGTGACGGCGTCGCCATCGGCAGCGACGGCGGTTCGCCGCAGGGGCCACTCGCTCAAGCGCTCGCTGTCGCTGAATCAGCCGGCGGCGACCAGTATCAGTATTAACAACAGCAGTCGCAGCGATGGTGGTGGTACCAGTAACGGCAGCGCTGGCGCCACGACCTCTCAGACGCCTCCTGATGGCGGTGCTGATAAGGCGGCGGCTCTTGCTGGTGGTGAGGCATCCGCCTGTGCTTCGTCGTCGCTTCCTTCACCATCGACAGAAACAGAAACGACTGCCGTTGGTGTATCAGCAACGACGCCTGCCGCTGCGACTACTCCGATGCGAGCAGTCTCAGATCCCGGGTCTCCACCGACGCCACCGCCACTGGTCAGCAGCGGCAGCATTAGCAATAGCGGCATTCTCCGGAAAGCCGACTCGGAGTGCGAGATGGTGCTCGTGCCGCTGGCCGTGGCGTATCTGGAGCAAGTCAAGATGGACATCACGGTCGCCAAGCAGAGCTCGGACATCCGGTACGTCATGACCGTGCACCACTCGAAGCTACAGCTCAAGTGGCACAACGCGCGATCCTTCGACGAGTACCGCAAGCTGCAGCAGCGACTGCTCAAGCTGCTCCACCACGGTCACTTCTGCAGCGCCGACTGTCCGTGGATGTACACTTTTCTCAAGAGCTACTTCCCCAAGAAGCACATTTTCAACTTCTCGAGCGCGCGCGTCGTCGAAGCAAGAAAGGCGGCGCTCGAGCGGTTCTTCGCCACCGCGCAGAGCTTCCTGCTCAACCGCGTGAACCACGGCTGCGGCTTTATGACGGCGGCATTCGCGAACGAGCTCGTGGACTTCATCTACGGCGACATGCTCAAGCTGTACCCGCTCGACAGACTCACGAACGTGCAGACGACCATCTCGGGTGTGATACCTGGTCTCCCGCAGCGACATGCGCGTGCGCTGGCCGAGTCGTCGGTGGCCTCGAGCTGCTCGGACGAAGAGCTCGAGGGTTTCTCGTCGGCTACTGTAGCACCAGACACGATCTGCCAGATCTGCGACGCGAGCCTCTACGGCGAAGCGTTTGCCGAGAAGGATCGCGTCAACAGCTCGCTCACAGGTTGCTCGTTCTCGTCGCTCGAGAGCCTCGAGCTCGACATAATCGCGACGTCGCTCGCCGCGTCCGCGGGCGTGGTTTCCGTGTCGCCCACGAGCTCGAGCTCCACGGGCAGCATGAACAGCCAGCATTCGCATTCGCACCATCGCCGGCGCAACACGCACTACGTGACGACGCTCAAGTGCGGCCACCAGTTCCACGATGAGTGCATCGTGCCCAAGCTCAACGAGACGCTGCGGTGCCCGACGTGCGGCCACCTCGAGGTCAAGTGAAGTGAAGTGAGTGGGCTAGAGACAGACACAAGACCTCATTATTTACGGTGAACAACGAGCACCAGCCAGCCACTCAGTACCGAGACCGTGAATGAGAACACCTATATTTCGTGCGTGAACCTCACAACGGAGCTTAGCTCAGGCCTTCTTGCGGTGGATGTACCACGTGGCGTCGCCCCAGGTCTCCTGCTGCACCTTGAGCGTGCGCAATAGGTCAAAGTTCTGCTGCTGCTGGTCTGGCAGCGTATGAGTCGCCGTGATGATCACCGCCCCCGGCTTGCACACAAACGCGATCTTCTCCGTGAGGTCGCGCAGGAAAGCGTCACCAAAGCACGTCGAGTTGAGAAAGACTAGGTCCGCATTAGCGGGCCACTCGATCTCGAGCGCGTCGCCGTGCGTGAACGCGATGCGCGTGCGCTTCTTCTGGATCGAGAGCGGGAACTGGCGCTTGACCCTGCGCTCCCAGATCTCGAGCACGACCTCGGAGATCGCGTGTAAGTTTTCGAGGATCTCGATCCCGTAGCACGCGTCAAAGTCGTGGATGAGCGCGGCCGCGAACACAGCCTTGCCGCTGCCCGAGCCGATGTCGAGGAACACGCCGCCGGGCTTTGCGAGCACGTGGTGCCAGCGCTTGAGGATGTCGAAGACGCCCTTGAGCGGCGCGAACGCGATCTCGCCGTACACGAGCGTCATGGAGATGTACTGGTTCTCTCTGCGCTCGCGGCGCGACGCCTCCTTGGCCACGCTCAGCGGGTGCTCGGCGTAGAGCGCGTCGAAGGCCTGACTTGCGAGTTGGAAGGTGTCCTCCGAGAGCGCCGAGACTGCCTGCGTGTTGATCGGGTCGTTCTCCGAGGTCTCTTCGAGCATCGAGCCCTCGCTGTCCAGGGACAGGTGGTCGAAGCTCGTGGAGCTCATCTCTGCTCGTAGCTCCTGAGTAAGATCTCGTTGCTGCCTGTGTTGATGGACCGAGCTGGTTGCGCTATCCGAGGACGTGGAGGGAAACAAGAGATCTCGTGAAGTGACTTTTCATCAACTGTGAGCGTCACGCACATGACGTGTTGAAGTTCTCAAAGTGGCGTCACACCGAAAGGTCGCGAGCCAACCAGACGGCTGGGATCTGCGAACCTTCAGCAGTCGCGCGTGGCGACGCTTGACAGCCAGTCATTGCCGAACAAATGGACGTGTGCGAATTTGCGAGATCTTTTCTTTGCTCAATGTTTGCTTGCCTTGGAGTGCGCATTTTCCGATTGGCAGCACCGCAGCGTCCCATGCGGTGAACGTTCGCTCACTTGTGAGAATGAGCAGACGCGACGAAGTGATGGCCACTTAATCGAAGCGCGTGCTGGCGCACGCAGCCCGATGAGAGAGACAGAGACCTCATTCAACAACCAACTTCCAAGCAAACAAAACAAAAACAAAAACCAAAACCAAGCACACCACAAGACTCACAATGAAGACAACTACGACGACAGTGATGGCGATGCTGACTGCGAACGAGTGGGACGTCTTCTGGATGGCCTGGATGCTCGTCTTCTGCGCCGCGAACGGCGCGGCTGTGGTCTCCTGTGTCGCGTTCCTGATCGCAAACTACAAGGACAACGACGAATGGACTACAGCGAACGACACCGACGCACAGACCAGTGCGACCACGTACACGCCTCCTTCCAGCTGGGCAAGCAACGCGCCGAGCGCATTCGCGTTCCAGGACCCTCCGAGCGTCTGCGGGAAGCGCAAAGCGAGCGACGACGAGGCGTTCGGCATGACGGGTGTACTCAGTCAAGGTAAGTGGAAGCGGCAGCGACACCGCCTCGCGATCGCCCAACCTTCCTGCCAATCGAAGATCCGTGATCAGCGGGACAAGCGCTCGAGCCACTTCGGCCCAGCCCACGCGTACTCGTTCGGTGATGTGGCCGCGCTCCTTCGAGAAGGTGCTGGGCCGTCTTCCCCGCTCCGACGAGCCGTATCCTTTGGCAACGTGGCAACGAAAGATGCGCGCGACCACCGCCACTTCCGATCTGCAGCAAGCACCGTGCTCTCCCAGCCCAAGCGTGATCGAGCCCAGCCACTCGCAACTGAGCCTGAAGCCCACAAGTGCTCGCTGACGGCAAACCTGAGGTCCCAGCTGCGGTCGTTCCTGGTCGAGAAGCTGCGCACCGCCGCGCGCAACGCCGTGGACGAGGTGCTCACGTCCGTCTTCTCGTTCCTGACCTACGCGACGCTGCTCTTCCTCGTGCGCCAGTACAGCGCCGTCGCGATCGGCGTGAGCCTCGACCTGGGCGCCTTCAGCATCGAGCTGTGAGTTGGAGGGAAACCCGCTCGTGACAAGATGAGCGTGTGATAGGAAATTAGAGCGTCGATGGAGCACGAGCCTCTCGTGCATTGTAGGTCAGAGACTGAGAATTGGTCGAATAGAGAAAGAGAGATTAATATGAGGAGTCCTGTGTGAAGCAGCACAGAGGCAAACAAGACACCAAAGTGTATGGTTCTTGAGTTCTGGAAGGATTTGCCAATACAAATGTGGTCCACACGGAGTTCCTTCTCGCCTTTGTCACAAGTCACGACAAACCAAGAAGCCAAGAAGCAAGCTTTCCGATTTTGATCACCAGCCCCTCGATCAACCAGCCACCATGAGCGTACGTCCGCCCGTTGCCTCCTCCTGCTGGCATGCAGGACGCATGTGCCTCTATCTCTGTGCTTCTTGAGCTAACGCCGCTTGTGCGTCGCTCGCGTATCCTTCGCAGGCCCCGCAGCAGCAGAAGATGCCGTCGATGGAGCAGATGCAGGCCGATCAGATGAAGCAAAAGTGCGGTGGCGTCGCGCCTCTTTCTCCCATAGATGGAAGCCCGTGCGTCGACTCACTTCCCTGTGCTGTGTGTGTGTGTGTGTGTGTGTGTGTAGGGAGCAGGAGCAGATGCGCAGCTCGATCGTTTCGCAGGTCATGCAGCCGGAAGCCCGCGAGCGCCGTACGTTTTGCCTGTGGTCATTGTGTGTGTGTGCGTGGTTGTGTGCGTGTTCTCATCCACTGGTCTGCACTGTGCTACAGTGTCCAGAATAGCGATCGTGAAGCCCGAGAAGGCGCGCGCGATCGAGGACATGGTGATCCAGATGGCGCAGCGCGGGCAGCTCGCGGCCAAGATCGACGAGGAGAAGCTCATCGACCTGCTCGCGCGCGCCGGCGAGACCGAGGAGAAGCAGCGCACGAAAGTCACGGTGCGTGCTCTCTCTCTCTCTCTTATTCATCACTGAGTGAGCTGGTTGCCATGTCGGCTAATACAGCTGACCCATTCTTGCTTGTGTGTGTGGTTGTTGTGGTTGGTACGACATGCTGCTGAGCAGATGAAGCGCCGAACGTACTTTAGCGACGAAGAGGACGATGACGACGACGACTTCTAAGCTCCAAGCGAGCCCGCGCATCAGTCAACCAAGCTTCGAATTTACTCCCCGAGTGAAGAGAGCAGCTGCGTGGGGCGAACACAGCAGCAGGCGACCCCCATAGTGTTTGAGTTTTCCACGGACCGCGTCGTTCTTCGTGTACCTGGTACGTACGCAGCAGGACGAAGCAGGCAGCAGACGGCGTCGCTTGGTTTGCTGTACTCTGGCGCATTTGATAAATAGCATTTGATGAGTCGCTTTCACTCTTGGTGCGCTCTCACTTACGCTTCTTCAAGACCACCATCAAGCTACGTCCTGTACTGACGCTCATTATGACGGTTGCAGGTTGCCTTATATATTGTAATGATACTGATGGCAGGGATTCTTTTGCTAACTACGGTCTACCAGTCCATGGTGGCGTTGCGATGTCGCACGAGCTGCCAGACGCCGTAGACCAGTCCCGGAACGAGCGAGACGGCGATGACGAGCGCCGTGAAGCGCAGCGTGAAGGCGTGGTACAGGATGTAGCAGAGGATCGCGGCGGGCAGCACGGCGAAGAGCAGCACCATGTACTGGCCGCCGGGCACTTTCGTGGAGCGCGGGATGTACGGCAGCTTGACGCGCAGCGTGAAGGCCGTGGCGATCACGATGAGCTGCACGGCCGCCGAGAAGGCGTTGGTGATCGGCAGCAGGTTCTTGTACTCGACGCTCAGCAGTGGGAGCGTGAGCACGAGCATGAGCAGGATCGCGTTGTGCGGCGTGTCGAAGCGCGCGCTCTTGCTGGCCAGCGCCGTGGGCACGAGCACGTTCTCGGCCATGCCCGAGAGCTGGAAGCTCTTGGCGTACAGGCTCGCGACGTACATGCCCGCCGTGGAGCACATGGCCGCGATCACGATGATTGTTTCCAAGACGCGGCCGCCCACGTCTTTTGCGATCAACGGGTACGAGTCGTCTGTGAGCATGGACCAGTGGAGCTCGTCGGAGCTCAGCCCCGCGGGCATCGGGATGATGTACGAGAACATCATGAGCAGCACGGTGATCATGATCGCGCGCGGGTACACGCGAGCGGGGTTCAGGATCTCACCACCGAAGACCGAGAGCATGATGATGCCGTCGTAGT
>JAASFQ010000739.1:0-15251 GCA_023333845.1 Globisporangium polare | reverse complement strand
CTTTGTGCTGGGCATCCCATTCAACGCAGGCTACTACCTGTTCATCGTGTTGTCTGTCTACGAGGCCAGGGCCGAGTGCGGCATGAGCGTCCCGGGTCCACCGGCGCTCCTCGCTCGACTGTTGACCTGCGGCCGCAAGGCGCCAAAGGTAGCCCATGGGGTCATCCTGACAGCAGAAGTTGCGGCCGACAGGAAAGCCGAGGCCACGCGCATCCTCGAGCTTTCGCTACTGCTCGTCGGCCGCGCGGACCTGCTGCACCAACTTGTGGACGACGAGTGGGACCACTTGGACACGCTCATGGGTCTGGAGGAGAGCCACGCCACGCAGCAGCTGGGGCTCAAGCCTGGCGCTCCGTGCGCTTCGTACGCCACCTGCGCCAGCAGCTCAAGCTTGCGCAAGAAAGCAACAAGTCACTCCCTCGCAAGCAATAACAACTCTTGTGACTGCAATGCTCAGCAAATAAAAAAGTGATGTATCATTTTGGAGGGAAAGAATAAATCATCGTCATCTTCCGTTCAAATGCTGCTTGCTTCTCTGCCACTCGCATGCCGAATTTGTTTTCATACCAAGAACGAGAAGAGAGAGAGAAAGATAAAAGGAAATAGGAGGGGGGGGAAATGGGGGACCTGAAGGTCACGAGCCCAGCTCACTCGCTAGGCACACCTCGCTCCAGGCTCAAGAGCGAGTAGCTTACATCTCCTCCATGAGCGCGTTGAGCACGAGCTCGACGTTGCCGCTGGTCTGCTCGAGGCGCTCGATCGCGCGCACGGCGTCGACGTTCGGGAAGATGTCGCGGATCGTCGCGAGCTGCGCTGCCCACTTCTTCTCCTCCTCCGAGACCACCACCTCGACGATCTCCTCCTCAACCGCTGGCGTGGTCACCTGCTCGGCGACCTGCTCCCAGTCGCTGTCCGCGCTCACGGGCGCCGTCTCCGCGACCTCCGCCACAACTTCCGCGGCCACCACCTCTTCCTGAGCTGGCTCGACAGTGGTGTTCGCGGCCGCCTCGGTGTACATGGGCACGGGCGACGGCATGTAGACCGCCATGCCGCCGGGCAGTTGCATGTTCTTCAGCTCGTCAACCGCGTCCTTGGCGAAGACGCTCACGCTCTCGGCCGCGGTCTTGAGCCCCTCGGCCGCGTCCTGCACGAGCTTCTCCTTCTTCATCTCCTCGACGACCTCCTTCGCGAACACGCTGATGCCTTCCGCCGCGGCCTTGATGCCCTCCGTGGTCTCCTTGAGCATCTGGTCGAACGGGATCTCCTGGATCGACTGACGCGCAGAGAGGAGCGACTCGCGCGCATCGGCGGCCGCGCTCTTGAGCGCGTCGTTCGTGGCGTCGACGCCCGACTGCGCACGGAGCTTCCAGTCCTCGTGCTTGACCTTCTCCATGGCGGCCGCGAGCGTCTCCACGAGCTTCTCGATGGCCTTGAGGATCGGGTCCGCGACGTTCTCCTGGAACACAACCTGGTGGCGCGGCGCGGCCGTGTAGCGCACGGTCCGGTACCGCTTGGTCTCCGGCTCCTTGAACGTCTCGAGCGACGCGCGGAACTCGACCTCGTCCGCGATCGTGACCACGTCGCCGTCCGGGTCCGTGTACTGCAGCACGAAGGTGCCCTCCTTCAGCGTGAACGTGTGGCGGAAGAGCTCGAGCACGGACTCGTAGTCGTAGTTGTCCACGTCCAGGCGGAAGCGGTGGATCTCGCCCTTGTAGCAGATCTTGATCGGCGCCGTGCTCGACATGCTTGTTCTGCCTGCGTGTTTTGCTTTGCGTGCTTGCTTGTTCTCCCGAGAAAGAACAAATGCGGGCTGGGGAAGTGGCGCACGCGGCGTCTTCTTGCTTGCTTGCCTTGTTTTGGGTGCGAGGGTGGAACAAGAAATGCAGGCAGCGGTCGCTTCAACCCCTAATAGCGGGTTGGACTCGATGACAATCAGGGACCTCAACATTTGAGACACGCCGGAAATAGAAAGCGACATAAAACGAGCAGAAAGGCAAGGACGAGAGCGAAAAGGCGGATTCGATACATTAGACAGCTATACCAGCATTTGTAATCGATTCGCGATTTCGATCTCGTTGACGCCACATTCTTCAGCTGCGACCGTGCCACACCAATTGTAGGTGCAGATATGCCAAACCGGGGTAGACGACCTCGTAAAAGAGGGCGAGTACAGTCCTCACAAAACCGAAGCGTCGTTCGAGATCCTTCTCCGTCCGTCCAAATGGGCTCATGAAGGAAGTCATAAAGCTGGTGGTGATGTCACGGCTCTCTCTCTCTCTATTGCATCACCTTGCCGCGTTCCGCTTCGACTTCTCCTCCTGCTATCAGCTCATTAGCCCCACCTTCGCCATCGTCATCGTCAGCCTCCAAGCCTTCTTCGTTCAACGGCTCACCAGCAGCGTCACCACCACTATTGAACTCCTGGGAATTGATGCCGGCTTCCTCTTTCTCCTTGATCAGCTGGAGTTGGCGCGGCAGCAGGTCAGGGGACCACTCACTGCCTCTTCTCGGGTACAACTTGGCGAGCGCCACTTTTCCGAGCGAGTTGAGCTGCGTGCGGTGGTGGTGCTCCGCGACGGACCGGAACGCGTGGCCACTGCGCAACGCGCTCTCGACATTCGCCATTTGAGCCGGTGTGAGAAGGAAGAGGTCGTCTTCCGCGAGAACGGCTGCGAGTTGGCTCAGGAAGTACGTGCTGACGGCCGGCGACACGTCCTCCATGGCTCTGTACACACATACAAACAGCCCAATGCACGTCGTCAAGTAGGACACCATCAAACGAGGCTCTTACCAGCAGACACTCACTTGAAGTCCTGGATCGCAAACGAGTACAGAATGCACTTTGTCGAGAGCGCCGTGACGGTCGAGATCGTGCGGTAGACCTCCGCGGGTTTGGCCATGAGCGCGTACTGCTCGAACACGGCGTTCACTCCGACGATGCGTCCGCACCCCGTGTGCGAGTTGACGAGGTCGCACTCGCCCTCGACGAGGAAGAACATCTCTGTCCCAGGTCCTCCACATCGACAGACCTTCTCGGACCGCATGATGCACATGGGCTTGAGCAGAAAGAGTGCGTACGATACGAAGCCCTTGAACGCGTCCTCCATGACCGTGATGAGCGGGATCGCGAACAGCGTCTCGCCCGCCACAAGGCGCGCCATGTCGAAGCGCAGACTCGGCGAGAGCTTGTCGAATATCTGCATCAAGTATTAGAATTTGTCAGCCAAATCACAATCTTAGTGCTCTCCGACAATCTCAACCACAATGCCCACCTTTTGCTCTGGAAAGAGGCTCGTGCATGTGATGTTGTGCTTGTAGTGCTGCTCGACGACAATTCCACATAGCCTCCGTCAGTAACACAGATATCCCAATAGCAAAGCCAGACAAGCCGCGTACCACTTTGACGTTGGCGCACAGACGCACGCTCACGGACGAGTCCCTCAGGTAGTCCTTCATCTCGGTCATCAGCAGTTTGTACTCGCGATCGCTCGGGTTGAAATTCTGGATCAGATCCATGACGGATGACACGATGTAGCCGAAGAATGTGGCGTTCACGACGATGAGCACGATCACGAGCGCGAGCTCGTAGACCGAGTACACGCTCGGCTTGATGTCGCCGTAGCCCACGGTCGTGAGCGTCGTGAACGCCCAGTACATTGATGCGATGTAGCGGTCCACGAGCGCCACGCTCTCCGAGCAGCTCACAAAGTTGGGCGTGCGGCCGGCGAATACGCTCATGCACCAGTTGGGCAGCCGGTCGCTCTCGCTCGCGAGCATCGCGGAGTGGAAGAGGCATGCGTTCCAGTGGCAGAAGAGCGACATCATGACCATGAGGCGCAGCAGTCGCTCGGCCCAGGGGCTCATCTATGAAGGAATCAGTAGTTTGTTGACAGTGAGAACCAATTTCAGTGCATGTGCTATCAACGATGTTGTTCGGATAGAGAAAGCAAGCAATGGACAAACCTGGACGATCTCCCGGATCTTGCCGAAGACGCGGCTGAGCTTGATGAGCCTCGTGAGCTTGAGCAGACGCGCGACTCGCGTGAGCCGCAGCAACTTGGTCGGGAAGATGCTCACGTGACTGGACGTGCCTACGAACAAACTAACAGAGCCATAGACAGAGGGATGTTAACAATGTTGCCTCCAATCGTCGAGGTTATCTACCAGTAGATGGTTGTGGTGTTCTTACGTGGTGATGTCGTCGAAGGGGATCGTGGAGATCAGGTCAGGCACGAACCAGCTCCGCGCGTACTTCCTCATGATCACCCTGGAGTCGTAGATCAGTATCTTCTCCTCATTGAAAAATGCCGTGCGGAAGCTGATGAAGATGTCCAAGAGGAAGAAGCTGTCAATCGCCAGCTCGACCGCGAGCCACCCGCCCACGGCGTCGTAGCTGAAGCCCAGGCGCAATGGGACAATAATGATCGAGTACATGATCGCGATGCCGACGACAAACTGCCACGAGACGATGAAAGTCTCTTGCGGGTGGAAAATGTACGTGCCCTTGAGCAGCACGAGCTCGGCGATGATCGTGTTCTGCTGTGTCGGCAGCGTCGTGTTGCGGATCTTCTCAACCATCTTGTGGAGGTCGCGCCGGATCGTTGCGCTCTTCTGCTGCTGGGTGAGCACTGGTCGAGGTGGGATCAGGCTCGCGGCCTCCTTTCTTCCAGCTGAGAAGCTCTTGAGCTCGTCAGCACGTTCAGCTGGGTGGATACGAAGATCGGTCGTATTGCTCTCTGCGTCCTGGTCAACGGGCTTGCATTCGTCCTTGCCGCTGATAGCAGCACCGGTGAAATCGTCAAACAGAACTGTTTCCTGCCTCACAAACAGGAGCTTCTCTGCCTTTGGCGAGCTCTGTGGACTCATTGCACTGCTTTCGTTGGTGTTGGTGTTGAGGCCAGTTAACTTTGTTTCTTCGTTGCCTTGCGCGACGTTCTCGACTGGATTTGGTACACAAACAAGTTCAGGTTGCTCTCGCTGATGCGGTTGGACTGGGAGCTCAGCAGAACTAACGCTTGCAGCCACGACCACCTCTTCATCGTCGTCGTACTGCGCTAATGGAAGCTCGCCGCGGATGGATCGGCTGGAGAACGCGTCAAAATTGCCACTGACAAAGTGGTGGTGCTGTGCAGCTTCAAGTACCTCGTGGGTCTCTGCTTCGTTCTCTCGGAATGGCGCAATGCGACTCGACATCTTCCCCGCCGATGCTACTGTTGTTTTTTGTTTCGTGAGCTGCACGCTCTTCTTGACGAGCACGGCCGAGTGGATCATCGTTGTGGCGATCTCTTGGTCTCGAAACAGCGAATACATGTCGTCTTCGGCTGAAACACCAGCTCGCCTTCGTAGGCGCTGGGATTTCTCTTTCGCAGAGTCGCGAAAGTGCTTCAGGACCTCCGGCCAGCGCTCACCTAGCATGTTGAGAATGATGGTTGGGGCGTTGGAGTATAAGGTAAGGTTTGAGAGAATCGTGAATCCAGGCAGCCACTTACTTAGCTTCAGGATAGCCTCTCTCGACAGGAACGTAAGCTCGCAGAAGGATCTCGCGACCGCTGAGCACATGCGAACGCCGTTGCCGTGGTCGTGGTCGTACATCTCCATCTACACACACCAGTCCACCATCGAGAGCCGCAGTCTGGTGAGGATAGCCAACATACTAGGATCCCTTTGAGCTAGTCCCCATCCTGTACCTCTCCAAAGTGCTCGCCAATGTTGTGCGTGATCACTTTCACTTCACCCTTCGCGTTCGGCAGCGTGCGACTGAGGTGCACCTTGCCCTTGAGCAAAAAGAACACGTGCGCCGCGATCTCGTGCTGCACGTATACGAACTCGTTCTTGAGCACCGAGCACGGGTGCATGATCATCACGATGTCGCTGATGAGACTCTCGTGGCACTCGGTGAAGTACTTGATGCTCGACACGAGCTTGGCGTACACGTGGTGGATCTGCAATGTGTAAACTAGTCAGTCAGCTTATGATGGACAACCTTGTCAGCAATGCCTCACAAGCAGCGCACTTGCCATTTCATTGCGCAGCGTGGACGGCAGCCGTTCGAGGATCCTGCGCTCTTTGAACACCGAGCGGTTCTGGTAGTAGTACTCGAAGTGGTCGCGGATCTTCTTGTTCATGTACTTGGGCACCTGGCGCGAGAGGATGTACTCCTTCACGATCGTCATGCGCTTGTCGTAGAGCGCGGCCGAGACGTTCAAATTTGTCACGAGCGTCGCGATCGTGCCCATGACGTACCCGAAGAACGACACGCCGACCGCCATCACCGCGATGTTCGCGAGCCGCTCTCCGTTGTTCGTTGCGACAATGTCGCCATATCCGATCGTTGCCTATAAAGAGTACAACAGCCAGACAGAACTCGCGTCATGGTCACAAAATGGTTGGCTAGAGTATCGCAGCAATGCTCATAACCAATTCACGCACCATTGTCACGATCGCCCAGTACATCGATGCGAGGTACCGTAGTAGGCCCTCGTCTTGGAGATGCATCTCGTCGTACCTCATGACGATGATCCACGATTCGTTCGTGTCCTGCAGGCCGATCGCGTACCAGATGCAGGCCACGATGTGCGCGAAGAAGAGCATGCTCAGCGCCAGCTTCACGAGCGACACGGCGCTCTGATTCGTCGAGACGGCGTCTTCGAGGCTCGAGAACATTTTCCCCAGTCTCCTCACGCGCGCCAGCTTGAAGAGCTTGAGCACCTTGAGCCCACGCAGCAGCTTGGTCGACATGAGCGCGTTCGTACTCCCCTTGTTGTCCACGCTCGAGAACAAGTCGAACTGCATGGTCGAGAAGAAATCGACGAGGAACCAGCCGCGCAAGTACGCTGTGGCGATCAGCCGGAAGTTGTACGTGAGCTCTCCGGACGGCAGGTAGATCCCCGTTAAGAAGTTGACCACGATGTCGGTACCAAACGCAAAGTCCATGGCGTGTTCGAGTATTGCGAACGCTCCCTGTGCGTCACGACGGAAGCAGACGCGGTAGGGCACCACGCAGGTCGTGTAGAGCACGAAGGACGCCAGCAGCAGGTCCCAGAGGCGCTTCTTGGTCGTCTCGGGGTTGATCATGAACCGCGGCACTCGAGAGCGATGGAATCGTCGCTTGAGCGGGTAGCCAATGTACCCCGGGATGTTCTTGCGTAGCGCTCCCCAGAGCACGCTCGCGCGCTTCCCTGGGCGGGGCTGCGGCTTGCCAGGCGCGTACAGGTATTTGCTCTTCATGCTGTAACGAAGTCTACCTACTGCTCAAAAATGCCTGATGCCCTCCGGCCGACAGTTTTACGCCACACACACTTCACCTACATGCAGCAACATTCTAAGTGTTTGACGCGAAAGAACAGACAGCACCGCAGCTTCACAGGCTTACCTGTCTCCACTCTTGGCGTTCCTGCGATCGTGCTCGGCTGTCTGCATATATGCTTTCGGGCCGCTGGTTCTTTGATTGGTGTCGACGAAGAGCTCGCAAGTGCAGCCTGGTGGTCGAACACGCGCTCTCAGTTCACCATGAGCAGCGGACGAGCCAACGCTTTGTCTGCCGAGTTGAACGAGCGCAGCACAGCCCAAAAGGTTATGCTGGCTGGCTGGTTGGTCAATAGGTCAGCACGAAGAGAGTGCGTTTACCGTTTCTCGCTCTCAAGTGGCAGTCATTTTCGGGCCATAACCGGCAAGGTCTTCCATTCCATTTCTCTTTTTGATCCACCAAATCGATCGATTTGAGTAACGGCAGCGGGTGCACCATGATCAAGTCGCTCTTCCTCGTGCATGAGCAAGGACACAACGATCGGCACCCATAGCATAACAACTACATTGCAAGCACCTCGTGCACAGCGCCAGAAGAGAAAGAGATATTTCTATTCACCTGGGTGGGAGGATTTGATGCTTTCTCACCAGTGATCGAAGCTGTTATGACCAAGCAGCACGAGGTTGACAACTGTGAGACGGTGGGTTCTGGCGCACTTACTGGGTCTTTGGCTTCGCGGCGGCGGCGTCCTTGGCTCCCGAGCGGCGAGGCGGGAACAGGTTGAAGAGCACGAGCAGCCCGACGCTGAGCGCGTGCGGGAGGAAGTACCAGGAGCCCCAGATGCGGATGCAGCGGTGCACGTCCAGGATTTCAAAGGCCACGCCGGCGTACTGCATCGCGATCCACGTGCACACGAGACCCGCGAGGTCGTAGAAGAATGCGAGCGGGTGTGACTGGCCCTTGAAGTAGCTCAGGAAGATCGCGTGCGGGTACATGTTGCGATCCTCCGTGTAGTGGAAGTATGGGCGCAGACGGCGACGGAGCTCTGCGTGTTTCCAAACAAGAGGACACTGTTAGAACAGCACAGCGGAGTTGGAATGCACAATATGATAACGACATGACACGTACGCTTTCCGACTTCGATGTAGAAGCCACCGAGGATGAAGAACAAGTAGTAGCCTGGCGAGAGACCCTATCGCAGCAGAAGAACAACCATTGGAATCAGTCAAATGGTCGACGCAATGCCCACAAGTCACCCCCATCACACTGCAAGGAAAACCTACGTGCCACAGCGCGCTGACAAAGAACGAGACCATGGTCGAGAGGAGGCCTGGTTTGCCCGACTTGGAGAGAGCAACGCGCTGGTAGATGTCTGTGAACACGAGAAGAGTACTCCGAGTTAGTGGAGAGCGGTATTACTCAGCAACGTCATCAATAGCCAGATGAAGACGGTACGTACAGGTGTTGATCCAGCGAGCGACGCCCATGTTCCAGTTGTTGATGCCAACGCGGAAGTTGGTCGGGAGCTCGACGCAGAGGATGTCGTTGTTCGTGATGCCGTTCCTGTCAACAAGCAGCGGTTTAGTAACTATAGTCAAAGCCATGACAACATAATTGTACAGTGGGCTCACTCACCACTTGCCAGTCTTCTCGACATAGCCGACACCAGCAAGAGCACTGGCGGCTTCAGCGAGCGACCACGCGATGTACTTTGGAGTCGCAACAACACAGCTCGTTAGTTAGCTACTTGCGAGGTACAGTACTGCCATACATGGCACGCGACACCAGCAGTCATGTGTGAAGAAGAACTTACAAAGCGGAAGCGGAAGAGCATGATGCGGAAGCACATGAAGAGGCAGCGGAGCGCCCATGGCGAGTCCGGATAAAAGTCTGGCGAGTCAATCTTGTCCACTGGGAACTCGAGCGAGGCGAAGAAACCGGCCGCGGAGACCTAGTCACACACGAGGATGACAGCACAGTGATGAGCAAAATTCGATACGTAAGGTATGTCAAGGGCCACGGCACAGACAGTAAAACGACGTACAATGATGACGAAGACGTTGCGGAGGTGCACCGTGAATGGCGCCCAGCGGATTTCCTGACAGTTGCACACAAACCGATAGTCAGAATCAGTAGACAGTGGGTATATGGAGAGATACTGCATTGCAACCACACACCTTCATCCACTTGATATAGTCCTTGTACTCGAACGCGGGGCCGGCCAGGTACGTTGGGAAGAAGAAGATGAAGCCAAAGTATGGGAGGATCGCTGGAATCTCGTGGATCTCGTTCTTCACCATGACCGGAGTCTTCTTCTCCTTCGGGACGATGCCGTCGCTGTAGTTGATCGCGACGCTGCTGAGCTTGAGCGTCAGGATCATCTGCGCCGAGTCCCACACGATGTCCGGACTGTAGAACTCGCGGTAGTAGTGGCTGCGAGGTTTAATAAGCAGTCACAGATTAGAACGCCATTGCAGATGAAGAACGTGTGTCTCAATGCAGCCAACGTACCAGGCCACGAGGTACGCCAGCAGCAGCAAGAGCACGAGGCGGCCAACGATTTTGCTGCATACGTACACCACACACACAACAATATTAGTATCCACGTAGCCACAGATACATGCGACCAAAGCAACAGGGTGCGTACCGTGGCGCAATGAGCATCAGCAGGTAGACAACAAGCGCGGTCGCGATCGTGTGCAGCACGGCGTAGTCGAACACGAAGACACCGACGAACATACCGACGATCACGTTAAACACGTGGCCTGCTCATACAAACGATTCACACAAGTCAATACACAGCACACTACGCATGACGCAGCAACTAGGCAGTCAGCGTACGCGCGTTCTCGGACGGCGCCGCGTGGATGAGCGGTGCGATGACGCTGCACGCGGCGAGCGCGACCATGAGGCGGAAGCCGTTGACGGGGAAGCCCTCGCTGAGCGCGATGCCGTCCACAGGCGCGCGCAGCTGCAGCAGGTACTCGTCCACCAGCACGTCCATCCTCTCTCTTCTTCTTCTTCTCTCTTGTTGGCCTGCTGCGGGTCGAAGGCAAAATGATGAAGTGATGCGGATCAAGCGGACTGCGTCACGAGGATGCCTGCAACAACCTGGTTGCAGCCACACAACAAGAAGCCGACGAGAAATAATGGGTGCCTCTTTTCCACCAACGGGATAGCGAGAAGTAAACATTTTCAGCCAATGGGATGGAGAGGTATCCAACGATGGACACACACACACACACACACACACGCAGGACACCACCACCAACTGGCGGGACGCCTTGGTGTCCGAGCAGCTTTTCCAACCTGCATGCGGTCAACTAACGCATCTACCCTCCATACGGCCTGCCATATCACCACGTCATGCTGCGCTGAGTGGTTCACACCATTCGCTCGAAAGCCACTGCGCGGACGTGGAACGGCGCGGACGCGATGCGGAGGTCCTGGAAGCGCACTTTGCTGTTTGAAACGAGAATGCAAGCGTAGCATGCATTAGACACTGTCCTCTTGAATAAGGAAGCAAAGTTTGTGCGGAGCTTACGTACCCTTGAGCAGAGCTCTGCAGCCAGTTGGTACGGCTCAGTGGCGCAGCAGTCGGTGAATGGACCGAGCTTGAGCGTCCGCCATTCACTCGAGTCATCTGCGCGAAGCCTCGTGTCGAATCTCCAGCTGCAGTAGCTGTGAGTTGCGACTGGGCGCCTTTCGAAGGCGCTCCTGCTACCGACAGCCGGCGCGAGGACCCCGTAGAAGAGGCTGCGATTTGAACCTGAAGCGTCGATGGGAGCTCATCTCGCCACTGAACCTGCGAGGGCCACATGCGGAGCACCAGCTCCTGGAATTTCTTCTGGCGATCCTATGATTCATGGTCACAAATGACAGCGTTGAACAGCAACTCAGTCTATACAGCTCGCACAGTATCAGTATAGATATCCAAGTCTCTTACCTCTGTCGCTTTGAGCGAAGCCATCTCGGCGTCGAAGACGCGACGGAAGATCGAGAGTGCTTCGTGGTCGTCGACGATGTGCGGAAGCAGCTTCAGCACGGGCTCACACGCGACGCCTCGAAACACAAACAATGTTAGCCTAGGCTATTATAGATCATGCCATCCATCATGAGATTTGCCAGCGTTTGCTTACCTGCTGAAGAACCGTTGCCGCTGGAAAGCATCGTTTTCATGAGCGTCATGTACTCTGCGAGGACCGGGAGCGAGAGGAAGGGCGCGATGATCGTCGACGGCATCTTCCGCACAGAGCTCTGCAGCTCTTCCGGAAACAGTTCAATTGGCACGCTCTTGATGCCCATCGCCGGTGGAGTGGGCTTTGTGAACACATTCGCCAGCGCTCTCCATCCAGTTCGCCTTCGAAGGATCTCGTCCTGTTCAATGTCCACTGGAGCATGTGCTGTACCACCCCAGAGCTTCAGTTGATCTCGGAATACGCCTGCACGCTTCGCTAACAGTGTACGAATCGGGATCTTGCACCAGCAGCAGACCATTTCCCGCGTTTCTCCTGAACCGTCAGCAGTCGCATCTTCATCACCACTCGCTGTGTCGCCGCGTTTGCTGCTTTTGGACTTGTGCCTCCTGTGCCGCCGCTTCCCCTTGCGCGTCTCCTCTCGCTTGGCCATGCGCAGGTGGATAATAAACTCCACGAGCAGGTACAAGTGATCGTTTACAGTGTTCGTCCGCACCAAAAACTTGTACTTGTTCTCCTTCGTCGCCTTCTTGGAGAACTCCCACACGTCTTCTTGGCCAGGATGCCAGTACACGGGAATCTCGTGGACGTTCCCGACGACCGCCCCACCACCAGTCTTGGGCTGTTGCATGACTCTTTGCCTCTTCTTGTTTGCTACTGCTGCTGATGCTCTGCTTGTCGTGCTCTTCCGTTGCATTTCCTCCTGTTCCTGAAACAGACACACGTGGACACATCGCTTCACGACGTCCTCCTCTCTTGTGTCGAAGGGCTTTGGAACACCAGTCGCTCTCTTGAGAGACGCAATCGCCTGCGACTGCCAGCTCTCGGCCTGTTGTAACAGTGCGCTCTCGTCAATAGTGTCCTCTGGACTCTTCACAGCCGGCGCTGCCGAACCAAACATCGATCCGCTCTTCTTGTCAGCTCCGTTCTGACTCGAATCCTGGGCTAGCGCCACGATCATCTGCGGCGAAGGGAACGAGAGCACGTGCTCCAAAGTGTTGCCTTGCAGAGCTCGACAGGTCGCGAAAGACGAAATCGCGGGACGGAAGTTCGTCGGGACGCCAAAGAACATGAGCAAATTCCGATCCAAATCGATCGGAGCCCCTCGAACGAGCTTCTTCATCGCCGTGAGCGCGAGCTTGGACGTTCCTTCGAGTCCCCTCAAAAACTGCTTCTGTCTGTCTCCTCCTTTTCCACCCTGCGCCTTGTGGAAATCCTCCATGACGCGCATGAACGCGATGAACTCGTCTTCGTTGATGATGCCGTCGCCATTTTCATCCACGAAATCCAGCAGCGCGTCCTGCTCTTCGACCGATAGCTCGACGCCCAGCACCTTATAGATCAGATACTCAAACTCCTTTTCGTCCAGCACGCCGTTCTTGTCGTTGTCAAGCGACTGGAAAGCCTGGCGGATCTCCATCTCACGGCGCTTCGAGAGCAGAAACTGCTTTTGCATGAGCTGCCGCTTGACAAACGCGACAAACTCGTGGAAGTCAAGCTGCCCATTCTGATCTAGATCTGCACGCGCCATTTCGTCGTCGAGCTCTTGCGTCGTGAACTCGTGGCCCAGCGCTCGAAGTACGTGGCTGAGCTCTTTCTTCTCGATCGTGTCGCTCTGGTCGAGGTCGAAAAAGTCGAACGCCCTGCGCAATGAGCGCTTCAGGTGTTTTTCGTACTCGCCATCCGAGCGCGTGCGGATATGCTCAGCTTCATCGGCGTCATCATCACCATCATCAAGGTGATCGTCATCTTCACTCCCCTCATACCGCCTCGTCTCTTTCTTCAGCTGTCGGAGTTGGCTCATATCTAAACCGGACGACTCCGAGTCATGTTCAGACTCGGCCGACGAAGTCGCATCGCCATCGTCGTCATTGTGGTCGAAATGTCGCGGGACTCGGCGAGGGGACTTTCTGCTGCTGGAGCGAGTATGCCGATCGACTCGCGAGCGGCTTCTGGCCTTAGGACGTCTCGCTGTACTCGATGCCGTGGATGCGAAGCGTTGACGAGAGCGGCTCCTGGACTGAGATCGCCTGGCGCTGCGATGCGACCGATGCGAGACCGTGGACAGCTGTCGATCGCTCCTTCGCTTGGTGGGAGACGACTCGGCGTTCACCTTCTTCTTCTTCCTTGGTGATCGGGGCTTCGCTGACGATTCGGTTGCTGGCGAGGGAGACTTCTTCGCATCGCTGTCGTCGGTTGTCACTGCTAGCTTCGATCCTTTCTTGCTTTTCGGCTTCGTTTTCACTCGGCTCTCCTCATCAGTCTCGGTTGACGATGGGTCTCGGCGAGTGTCACTACGCTTTGCCTTTTGATCTCTCCCTCGTCTCGCCGTTTGTTTCTCCGAGGACGATTCCTGTGAGCGGCCGCTAGCCTCCGATGTCGAATCGCGTCTCTTTTTCTTCGCGCTGCTAGCCGCGCGTTTGGTGGGTTTTCGTCGCTGATCCGTATCTCTCTCTTCATCACTGGAAGACACCACAACCTTCGTCTTGGCCTTTGCGCTCCTGCCTTTTGCATTTTCTCGCGAGTTGTCGGAGGATTCTTTGGACGCTTGTTTCTTCTTCTTTACAGTGCTCTTCTTCTTCGCCGTAGGTGTACTGGAGTTCCCTTTCGTCGAGTGCTTTCGCGCAAACGCCTTCCCGATATCCCAGCTAAATGTGTTCTTGCGCGTGTTTTTCTTCTTCCCGTTCGTCTTCCTGTCGCTTCTGGAGTCTCCACTCTCGTCTCCTTCCTCGCTTCCATTCTTCTTCTCCTTCTTCTTCGCTGATTCGGAGCCTTTCGCGTCCTTGTTCTTGTCCTTCTTCAGAAATGGAAACAGCGCAATAAACTCCTCGTACTGGATTCTACCATCGCCGTTCGTGTCGTACTCGTCCACCAGGCACCGGATCTGCGTATCTGTGAGCGGCAGCCCCATCTCCAGAAGTGCCTCTTTTAGTTCTGCGCCACTGACTTCACCGTCGCCGTCATTGTCCATTGCCTGAAACACTTCGACCAAATCCCACCCGCCGCGCTCATTTGCCTTCTTCACGAGGTCCTGCACGCGCTTGTGCAGCTCCTTGATGTCCAAGTGGAGCATCGGTTGCAGCCATCGTGCACACTGCTCGTAGTCGACCCCCAGCTCGTCCTTTCCATACTCGTACTCGAATCGCTCGGTCAGCGCCTGCACTTCTTTGGGTGAGAGTTTGAACACTGGCCGCTCGTGCTCTTGCAGAAAAGCAGCAAACTGCTCGGACGGGATCCACTTTCGCTTCTTCTTGTCGAGCTTCTTGAGACCCACGGAGACGTTGAACGGCTCGGTCGTGCTCTGGTTGTGCTTGTCGTCGTACTTGTCAATGATCTTGTTCAGCTTGTCTGCGATCTGGCTGAGCTTCTCGGAATCGCGCACGTTGCACGCAAAGTCGACAAACGCGACATAATCGACCATTTTGCTCATCATCGTCTTCCTGTTCTTCTTCTCACCAGCGCTCTCATCGTCGTCGTCTTCACTGGAGACGCTAGATCTTTTCGCGAAACAGTGCACCAGGGCGTCGTAGTCGGCCGGTTTCCTCAAGTGAACGCCAGCTTTTGTGATGCACTTGATAAAGCGTGTGTTGCCAATGCCTCCCGTCTCCTCTGTGTCGTATTGCGCAAACATCTCGAGGAGCTTGGTGCGCGCGCGCTTCTTGTCCTTCCCGTGCATCGCGCTGTGCACCGCTTCAATGGTCGCGAGCTCCAGCAACGGCGCGCGCTTCATCTTGCCCGCGTTCCACATGCGCTTGAGCTTGCTCTGCAGCTTGTTCTTGAAGAGATTCGTGCTCGCGGCGTTCCGGGGG